>CAKAOH010009664.1:0-12815 GCA_916701665.1 Sebastiscus tertius
GATGTTGGCGTGGCATACAAATGACATGCGGAAACGCTAAAATGCATACTCATGACACGCAGAATGTCCATGTAAAGCACCAACCACCTCTCTACACTATTTTTTTTACAGAGGTATAACGTCACGTAATCATGGCGTTATGTTAACTGCATGTCTGTGCCGAGGGGGCCGTTGTCTCATAATCCGCCCATGTAGTATAACATGCAAATTACCAGTAGATGCATATGAACGTACTTCGGAGAGACGGGGCCGTAGAGGTGAATTATAGAAGCCAACAATGTAAGTGGCGACTGAGTCCAGCAGCGCTCTGCGGGGGAGTGAATTCAGCACCTGTTCGAAGGGTTTTGTGTTTGATCTCCTGTCCGACTTTTAAACTGCTGTATTTTTCTAAGATGATGCACGTAGTGAATGAAAAGCTCTCAGAGAGTGTGAAGGGGTCTTGGCGGCTTTGTTTGCAACCTGTAATTTTGGCAGTGAAGTTGTCTATTTTGTTCCTTGTCCCTTGCCGGTACCTGGAGTAAAAAACAGTTCCCACTGCAGTCTAAGAGGGGGGAAAGTAAAAAAAATGGGCACTTATCCTGAGGCTGTAAGACGGCACTTCATGAACGTACAGAGATAAGAGGAAAACAAGAGGGCTCCGGAGGAAAACAACAGAAACAACTGGAGTTCCTGGAAAGTTTGGAGAGCAGTAATTTGCTAAACACACTTTCAAACTTTTGTAGCATCTTGTTACTTCCACCTTTGCTTTCAAATATACAGAAAAGTACATGACATTTAAAAAAGAAATGCCCAATCTGATGTTAATGGACAGACCGAAGCTGTCAGGACTCCGGTATAAGAATCCACATGGGTGATCTTAATCAGCGTCGCTCCCTGCTCTGCATTCTGCTCGCACAGATTATGGCACAGTTCAGTTCGACCCAACGTCAGACAGATGGGAACCCAAAGGGGGTGGGGGGCTACCAGAAACAGCAACCCCCCTGCTCGTCCTGATACATGACCTCCAACCTGGAGCTCACCACAGAGCAGACGACTGACTGTATGAGAGCACTGAGAGAGTGATGGGGAGGAGAGGGGGGAGGAAGGTGTGGAAGCCAGCGGGGGAGTTTAAAACGAACACGCTGCCAGTTTGCATGTTTTAGCTCAACAATTAAATATTGCGTATGTATTTGATATTTACCTTCTAGCTAAGCAGCTGGTGGTTTTAGCTCATTTCAGCACAGTATGAACATCATGAGGACCTAGAGGTCAAACTTCACAGGGAGTTATTATTATTATTTCTGTGGTAATGTGGTCATCCACATCATGGAAGGTCCGACATTACATTTTTAAAGCTTCATTATTTCATTTTTGGCCACTAGGGTTCAGATAAATATCAAAACACAGCCGCTATCATATCACAGCTTATAAATGTTTGTGTCCATTTACACATCCAGCAGACTCACAAAATCTATTTGTATGCAATCCATGTAACTGTAGGGAGGACGTCAAGGTGGATGGGTGAGTCTAAAAAATACCAGACTTTCAACCAGGAGACCGGCGTTTGTGTTCCGTATGAAACAAGAAGTCAACGTTGATTTGTCACGTAACTTACGTACTTAAGTTACACCACTTCCAGAGTTATTTTAAGCCAAACCACGATCTTTTCCGAAACCTAACCAAGTACTTTTATTGCCTAAAATCTAAGGAAGTTGTTCCTGTAAAGATGAAAGTTCATTTGGAAGTTTATTTTGAAAAGACTATATGCATGTACGAGCGGAAATTGCTGTGTGTTGCTGGACGTTTGTAGGAAAACGAACGAAAAAGGAGGAATAACTTTTCTGTTGGACCCATCCACCTCCCCTCCCACCCACCATAAGCGGTCTTTCTCACTTTTTATTCTACATCACTAGCTCTGAATGTAGCATATTTACGCCGGATGAATTTACAGTCAGTACAGACTACATGGCGTACATTATCGTGTCATACGTTCGCATTTTTGTGCGAACGTGCTGGAACAGTATAATATGAAAGGAGTTGCTCGTATCATTGAAAAATGTACCCAACTTGTTCCCCTCAACTCTGCTGAGTTTTTAAAACACTCCTCGAAACCCCTCAGACTGGATCTTATCGCCTAAAAGACGATGCTCACAAGCTGCCGCTGTGTCCACAGCACCTGCCCGCCAGTATTCTGCATATGGATACTGCAACACCTACAGGCGCGATACTCTTGCATAATACTGTTTGTACATGAATATTCTACACCCGACATATGCTTAAGACTGCACACAGGAATATGATCTCACTTTGCCATTAATAATGGGCTGTTTTTAGAGATTTGCACCTGCTTCGGATGAGCTCTGTGGTTTTGTTTAGCATCTTTAAAAACATTTTTTCTTTAAGATTGAAGATTTTTTTTTATTATTAATGATATACGGCACATTCACTCCCACAAAAACCCTGCAAAAGTTGTTTTGCAGTTTCTTTTATCAGTTGTTAAACTGATTTGTACAGTGATATTGTGTTTTTTCAGACACTGAGCGAACTAAATGTGTACTGGAGGAAATCTATAAACTTGAGCATTCATATTTGAAAAATTAAAAAAAGAAAATGAACATGATGCTCCTCAGACAGACCTTATGAAACCTCTCCGACTTGTTGCAGTAATCACTACAGCATTTTAATCCCCGCCATAGACTCCAGATAAATAAAGGAAAATACTGTTTATGTGTACTGAATCAAAACTCAAACTTTGAGTGAGGGAATAAATGTTTGAGCCAGTCCAAATGCGTCTGTGTTGATATAATGAGCGAGCTGTGGATATGAATCATTTCCGTCATCGCAGGTATTACAGTTCTGCGCCTGGGGCAACGCGCCGTGATTGATAACTGGGATGATTACACTTTGCCAATGGGAGAGGGAGGAAGAGCGCGGAGCGGCGAGGGGAGGAGGAGGAGGAGGAGAGGAAAGGACATAATGACACTAATGATAATTACTGAATTGTTAATACCTGAATCTTCAACAAAGTGGCTGTGCCCTTAGTCCTAGACGTAGCAAGACATCCTTTAATCCCCCTATATCATTACATTTAGTACGACTTCAATCCAAAGATAATGGGATAAGTATAGCTCTCACTGAGGAGGACTTATAATTTACTTTCTCTGAGTTCTTATAGTCACATAAAAACTTGATGATCTGAATACATCCTTTTAAAAGGTGTTCCCAACATGAATAACTGTTCTGCTAACAGATGTCATCGACATTTTGGGGCGTCTTCCTGCAGAGTATTTGCTCTTGAAGTGCAGTGTGTGAGGCCTGCTTCGCTCACACGTCTGTTTCATGTCAACCTTCATCAAAAGGACACATTACCCTCATACATACCGTATGTACACTCCATGTCACAGGAACATATGGCTGTTTATTTATGGTTGATGTCATTTTAATGACAGCCTGTTCATCTCCTGTGGCTGGACCATGTGTGTGTGCATGCATAGAGTTTTTTTTAACATGTATTGAAAGGCTATGACGTGCGAAATCGAACCAAATGCAGGACATAGTGTCAGACTTCTACTGTGTATCCTGAATCTAAATTTCATCATTGTGCGTGCATGTTATTAGATTTACACCTTGATCAGTGAATTCTTCACCTCACAAATGGCTGAATCTTGCAGTTTTTTTACATATCAAACCTGCAACCACGGAGTATTTGGCAGCGAAAACACTTTTTAAATTGGCAAACTTGCTACAAACAGTTGCCTATTTACACAGCAGGTGCAGAGCAACATTCATCTGGAGTCGTGTTTCTGACCACTCAGTAAATTTAAGTCCAATATTTACTCTCCTTTTCACTCCATCAACTCCTGAGGGGAATATCTGGCTCTTCAGCTGCTAAATGCTCCACTGTGTTCACCAGATAGTTGATAACTTAAGGCCTTTAACACCAAGGGCGTGACGAATAAACAACACAAAAATGCAAAATACTTGCCTGTGAATATTATGTCTTTTGGGTTTTTATTATGAAATGTTGTCAAGGTTGAAAGGAGTAATAAAGTTTGCCGTCTTGTGTTGTTGTTTCATAAATATAGGCGCAACTCGACACGTTCCGCACAACGTGATTGGGTGATGCCTTTATTCCAGGTGCGAAAGCTCAGAAAAACTGACGAGTATTTTGTTTTTTTCGCTGTGTAATATTTGCGTTTTGTGTGAAAATACGTAAGTAAAAACAATAGTTTAAAAAATAATTTGACTTGCAAATGATTCGAAGGCCTTAAATCTGATGTTTGGTGCTGCAGGTTGAGTACAGCAGCAAAAACGCAAAGATGAGAGTGATGTGACTGAACCAAAACAGTAAAGTTATGAGGCAGAAAAACAAAAATATTGGGCTAAAGGACGCTATAACGCGCTGCAGAGCTGAGGGGAACTAACTGTAGTAATAATTCTCAGTGGGATTGTCACTACTAGCCTCCACTTTCACATAAACATGGTCATGTGGTCCATTGTGAATATAAAATATTGATTATAGCAGCTTTAATTTTAGGGTTCCATTGTCTAAGTTGGAAGTTTTTATATTTTTAAAGCTGATTGCTCCAGCTGCTGAATAAAACTTCCGAGATATGGAGAGAGAGATCCCTGCAACATTTAATCTGCAAAACACTCCACTTTGAAAAATGAGTTTTCTCTGAATTTTGCAGCGTCATGTTGGCAGCCGTGTCCCAACAGTCTGCCCCCGTTGCAGCTTGCTAATTACTGGACGGGGGCCTCGCTCTCCCAAACCAGACCTGACAGAGTTCAGGTCACAGCAGCTAAATGAAGAAAGTGAACATCAGTGAGAACTCCCCGCTGTGTTCTCGGATGGGCCGTCCTCCTGAAAGCATCGTGGTTTGTCCATCATGTGTAAAGGTTGAATCTGCTCTCTCTCTCTCAATAAACTATAAGCTCATAGAAAAACATTTACTTTCTGCACGGCTGAACATGCACAGAACAGGTCATAGTGAGCAGGATGATGTGTGTTTGTGTGTGTATGCCCTTGCAAATTTGCGGACTAAAAGTTTTGTTTTCTTTATGTACATTTCTTTATAGTATGTATTTGTTTTAAAGGTCCTCTACATATCAAGAGCGTTAATATAGCAGCAAAAAACAACTATTGTCTATGTAAAGATATAAAGGAGTAATGTCTACCTGAGCAGAGAATGAAGTCACTCTCACTCTGTGTGTGTTGTAAACCAGCCTGTTCTCATTCCCAGGGCTATAAATACATGCGCTTTGTCGGTGTGCGATACTGACGCACATTGCACCCTTTAGCGGCGGTATGAGACGCACCGGGCTTTCCATTAACTACAATGTAAACCGATCCGCGTCAATAATAAACGCCCAGCCAAGTGCTGTGGTGACGTAATTTAAAAAGCGAAAGAGACACGTGTTTACTGCGACCGAAAAGTGATGCTTTGGGGTCGTTAAGCACGTGTTTACTGCGACCGTAAAGTGACGTTGAGGGGTCGCTAAGCACGTGTTTACTGCGACCGAAAAGTGACACATTGGGGTCGCTAAGCACGTGTTTACTGCGACCGTAAAGTGACGTTGAGGGGTCGCTAAGCACGTGTTTACTGCGACTGAAAAGTGACACAGAGGGGTCGCTAAGCACGTGTTTACTGCGACCGAAAAGTGACACCAAGGGGTTGCTAAGCACGTGTTTACTGCGACCGAAAAGTGACGTTGAAGGGTCGTTAAACACGTGTTTACTGCAACCAAAAGTGAGTCTGACAAAGCGTCAGTATGTGACAAGTTTATTGACACAGCCGGGCCAGCTGCGCGTGCATTTTGGTGCATGTTCGTGCATGTGAGCGTGCCCCACTGGCTAACTCATGACCGCCACTTTGCACTGCGCTCATACGGCGGTTACAGCTGATAACGGCATCGTCGTTCCCCCTCAGGTTAACACTGTTAGCTCTGTCAGCACTGTTGTCATTGTTTTCACTGTTAGCACCGTTAGTTGTGAGCCACCACCTCAATAATCGCCATGTTGAGAGCTGTATGGAGGCAATAGATGCTCCCAATCTCATCATCATTTATCACCTTTAACTATGAATCAGCTCTGTGAGTATTAACGGACAAGCACCTGCACGTGTTCGCTGTCACTACCTGTGTGTGTGTGTGTGTCGTTGTGTGAATGACTCGTCGCTACCTGATGAGAAAGTCTGTCAGTCACACTCCAACAGTGACGGGATGATAATCACCTCCCAGTTAGCCCGTCTGGGGCCAGACAAGCCAACAAACACACACACACACACACACACATGCTAATTTTATAGACTGCAACTTGCTTTTCAGAAAGCTTATCCCCAACTCCGGTGTCACCCGCCTTTACGATCTTTGACCCCTGACTCTTGGGAGGGGAACTCCAGGGGTCAAACCAGCAGAGGTAGAGGATACAGTGCAGACAGTTTAAGTCTATAGGTAAAATATAACACTAATGGGTTTGCAAAACACCCACTGCAGCCCGCCTTTTCAGTGAGATAAATCAATAGGAATACTGTGTTAATCCACCCACCTGCTTCAGAGAGGGAGTGGGAGGGATAAAGGGAGTAACTGATGGATATAAGAAGGGATTTAATGCAAGAATAAAATATAGCTTGGAACATTTTACGAGTCAAAAATAGATTTCAGTTAAGAGTGCGCTTTATATATTTCTTATTTTAAACAAGAGAGGAGACAGGCTCATCTGTTTGCAGTGAGAGGAGAAGAGGCTAAACAAGAGAAAGAGAGAGAGAGAGAGATAAGTCACTGCTCTAAAAGAAGGAGGATGGAAATGAGATTGGAGGGTGAAGATGAACAACAGAGGGTGGATAAGGTTAACAGAGGAGAGTGATAGCTGGATGAATGCAGAGGAGGATGACTTGAGAGAAGAAAGGGCTTATTAAAGGGAGGTGAGGTGAGCCGTGTTTGTGCCAGAGTTGCTCCGACCAGTCCCTCTGTTTTGGCTGGCAGATGGGTCCTGTCGTGGTGCCGCCTGAAGGATGGCGTGCCATGCAGACGCCTTCACTACACACACACACACACACACACACACACATTTCTCCTGCTTCCTTTCTCGCCAGCATGGCCGCGGCACTGACAGATTGAGAGCAAACAGGCAGGCAGGCAATCAGCTCAGACACCTGAGAGCGCCCTAAGGACCCCCGCTCTCTCTGGCAGGCGGAAGGGGACTGCTGGCGACGCTGCAAAACACCAATTAAGCCTTAAAAAAAAAGCTCCATTAAAAGACCAATTAAAGAGCCATTACAGAATAATGAGAAAGTGGTACCTGTTAGGTCTGAACCAACCTGTGCAAACGGAGAGACACAGAGACACCTGAGCCAGTGTAGTTTTATCGGACAGCCACATGGTCAAACGCCACGCTCGGCCGCTGAGGTTGTCCACGCTGACAAGACAGGAGGTCATCACGTAGTTGACCCGTAACTTCATGTTCGTTCATCCCTTTTTTTCGGTGGTGAAGACCCTTAACAAAAAGGAAGTTTATTCAAGTGTGCTATTAGTATACTTCTTTTAGACTTAAAATAAGAGAGTATACTTTCAGTTGACTTTTTATGAACTTATCAGAGATATACTTAACAAAAGTATACTTGGCTCATACTGACAAGTATACAGAAAAGTCTAAGTATACTTGGTTTATACTGACAAGTATACAGAAAAGTCTAAGTGTATTTGGCTTATACTGACAAGTATACAGAAAAGTCTAAGTACTTGTACTTAATCTTTTGATCAAGATATACTTAAGAAAAGTATAAGTTAGTATACATGTAGTATAAAAACTATTTAACTAGTAGTTTACTAAATATACTTTAAAGTGCACTTTCATAAACTATAAAGTAGACTATCAGTATAAAACTAGTAAACTATCAGTACAATACTTACACTTAAAGTATACTTTTATACACTTAAAAACTAGTAAACTATCTGTATACTTAAAGTATAGTTGCGGTACAAAATAAGACTTAAATGTAAACTAGTTGTGTACTCAAAGATTACTATTCTTACAACTAAAAAGTGCACTTTTATAAACTAAGAAGTGGGCCAATTTAGTCCCAAGAAGTATTAAAGCAGTACGCTTATAAGTACACTATTAGTACAATGATATTAGTATACTTACTTCATAAAATAAACTTGAAGTATACTGCTTTTTCATAAGGGGATGACAAACACACAAAGCAGAAATGGTCAGAAAATAAAATAAAAACAGAAAGAAAGAACATTTTCAGTGGATCACATGCGGCGACTGAAGAGCGGCGGTTTCCTGCCGGCCAGTGATGAAGCGAGCTGCCACTGAATTCCCTTTCCAGTCGTTAAAACGCGGCGCACTCCACAAGGGCGAGGCAAAGAGTGGTTCAAAGACTGAAATTGTCGTCTAATCACTTAACTATGTGATTACTTTCTATTTCTATCCACTGATGTGGCAACTCTAGACATGAATCTGTGTGTGTGTGTGTGAGAGAGAGACGGACAGAGACAAGTGTCCTTCTGCTTGATATCTCAGCCTCCATCAGGACCAATCAATACGATCCCTCAGAATTACTGTCACAACACAATGAATTACCCGTCATGAACACACACACACACACACACACACGCACACACACACACGCACATCTGTATGCTGCTCATTCCTCCACACACATTGATATTTATTATGTTTATTAAAGCAAAGACCATGCACTAGCGTTTTACTGTTAGTTGAATTAAATGACAAAATAGACCAAACAGGAAGACAAACAGGCTCATTAAAGGATAATTCTGCTTTGTTACAACTTGGTTCTTATTTTTGTAGTTTCAGTAATAATAACATTGTACTGCTGAGATCTGGATAAACATTTTACAGACTTTGTATCGTACTTGCCAGTCTTGTCTCTTAGAAATAACATTTATATATTGATAATTTGCAAAAGCAAATACGTTTTTATGGTAATGTTGCCCTGATTACATTTTTTTATTATTATTATTAATACAATAAAGAAATGTTGACTTTAGGGAGGCATCTGGAAAATGTTTGCTGGCAACGTATTTCATTTGCTTTCCTACAACATCCGCTCGTAGCAGCTACAGCATTCTTTTATGGTTATGTTTAGCACTTGGTTAAGGGTCGGGAAAACATGTTGTAAAACTCTCTTTTTGCTTTAATGAGTGTGTTTGTGGCTGCAGCTGCTGTGTTCATATTGTTTATATATATGTATAGACATGTTGTTGCTTTGGTGAGGTTTTATCCTGCTGCGGATTCTACAAGAAGTGGCAGGTTATGTAATTTATAAGGCTTAATATCACCTGTTGCACCCGCCACGGTGTCCATATATCTTTTTATTTATTGTCTGAGTTTTGTCCTCTTTTCTGGTTAATTCTAAATAAACTGGTTGTATATTTATTAGGGCTGTCAATCAATTAAAATATTTAATGGCTGAAAAATGGTTGCATTATTGCGTTAAAGAAGTTTGGGGCCTTAACACAAACTTGTGTTAACGCGTTATTGCGTTAACTTTGACTGCCCTAATATTTATAATTGATCAGTTGTATGCATAGTAAGTGACAACTATAGAAAATACATGTATTGTTGGTTTTGGACATACTGTAGGGGCCCTGCGGTGTGATTTATACTAAAAATGTAACGCAGTAATGTTTACTGAGAGTACATTTTAACTAACCTACTTTATACTTTTGTCTAAGTACATTTTTACACAAGTAAACAAGCCCCGATTACGTTTTTTTAATCACAATAATAAGGAAATGTTGTTAATTAAAGAATCTGCATCGTAAAATATACAGTAGATACTGGAGGGAAGCATCAGGAAAACATTTGCAGATGACGTATTTCGTTTGTTTTCCTAAATGTTCACAACGAGGGGACTGTTTCAATATCCGCTCGTAGCAACTACAACATTTTTTATTTTTTCTGGTTATGTTTAGGCGCTCACAGCACTTGGTTAAATAAGGTTATGGAAAGATCGTCTTGGTTTAATACAGAAAAAGTCAATAGTAACTTGAAGCACGAGACACAACGTGTTCACTGGACTTATCTTTTGCTAACCAAAGTGCTTTTGCTGACAACACACAGGACTTGAACCCTTTCCTCCGGTGTCAAAGTCCTGCGTTTTGTATGAAAATGCAACATTTCCTGCTCCGGTTTAGTGGTGTAGATAATTGCTGGCTTGTTTACAACCCGTCTGATTGTCTTTCTGCTCGTTCCTCACGCTGTCTGGCTTTCTTGAAGCGACATCGCCGTGTTTCCAGATCTCACCAATTACTCTTGTGAGTACAGTGTTATCATAACTGATGGAAATGATGTCCAAAAAAAAATAAGAGAATAAGACCCAGGTTGTATTAATAAACCAGATTTATGCTTTCTAAGAGCCGGGATATGAATGGATAAAATGCTCTCTCCTGCCAAGAAGTAGCTGGTCATATCACTATCTGATTGAGCCAATGCTTGTGCAGAAAATATTAATATTGTTGAGATACAGACCATCTCTCTCTCTCTCT
Source organism: Sebastiscus tertius (assembly GCA_916701665.1). Classification (NCBI taxonomy): domain Eukaryota; kingdom Metazoa; phylum Chordata; class Actinopteri; order Perciformes; family Sebastidae; genus Sebastiscus; species Sebastiscus tertius. The sequence continues at coordinate 10,501 of CAKAOH010009664.1, forward strand.
CTCTCTCTCTCTCTCTCTCTCTCTCGCTCTTCACCTCTGTGTCCTTTCGAGCGAGGATCTATCCTTGTTACATGGTGGCAGATTGACTTTGGCTGGAAAATAGGTATCATGTATCCTTGGGGTGACATTTGTCTTCATAGATACCATGTTGAGACACAGAGAAAAGAGGGCGAGAGAAACAGAGAGTGACAGAGAGATGGTCAATAAGTAATAAACAGCGAGGACAACGAGATGGAGACAGAGTTAAAGACACGGCAGGAAAGACACAGACGGAGAAATAGGACGAGAGAAAATGTGAAAAGCGGAGATAAAAAATGATCTTCAGATTTTGGCTGGTTGCTGTTGGCATCTGGGATGGGAGGATGAGACGGAGGATGAGGCGGAGGATAGGTGTGAGGTGATTAAGACAGACAGACGTCTTTTCTCCTCTCATATATTCTTCGACAAGGAAACGCCGTCCCACCCGTCCTCTGGTCTTAATCACATGAGACCGTATAGTCAAACAGCTGGCCTCAATGTCAGCGCTGGTCTGGGATCTGGAGACAGATGTTGATAACTAATGGTCGTCGTCATGGACACACCCTGAACACAAGTCTACGTGTGTGTGTGTGTGTGTGTGTGTGTGTGTGTGTGTGTGTGTGTGTGTGTGTGCAGGAACTGAAATTAAAATGATATTTTTGTTGAGAAATAAGCATCAGCTTAAGTTTTCCACTCTTGAGAAGGAGGCCCTCGCTCTGTTGTTGGCTTTACAACATTTTGAGGTCTATCTTGCATCCAGTGTTGAACCCATTAGAGTCTACACAGATCATAATCCTCTTGTGTTCCTCTCAAGGATGTACAATCACAACCGACGTTTAATGCGTTGGTGGCTGATGGTTCAGGGGTTCAATCTAGAGATAGTGCTTAAAAAAAGGGTCTGAAAATGTGGTAGCTGATGCACTATCACGTAGTTAGCAGGTTTGTTAGTATAGCATTGTAATCCTGTGGAGGTGTTACGTGCCTGCAGGGCCAGACAGGCCTGCAGAGCCTTTCTCCTGTGCTGTTCTGCCCCTCCCCCTTGTCTTGCAGGTGCTTCCAGGATTGACAGTTAATGGAGGTGATTGGAGTCCACCTGTGCAGAGTTTGTCAGCTGCTGATTGGCTCTCTCTCATCCCATCCAGCCAATCGCCGTCGTGGGCTGCAGTTAAAAGAGGCACACTCTGGGCTGTCTCTCTCTCTCTGACTCATTTGTAATGAAGTATCTGACTTGTGAAGACACTTGTGTCCAGTGTGAATTAAAGCTAAGGTTTGTGGTAAGGAGGTAGAGGGCATAGGTAAGTTTGGGGTACACTTTTGCACATAGGTTTGTTGTCATGTCTAGAAACACTAGGTTAAGTGGTTGTTGCCAACCCTTGTATGTTTTGTAACCTGCTGTTTGTAGATAACTTAGTCAGCCTTTTGTTTGTTGTGTTTAAAGAAGACAGAGATCCAGTTAGGCCTAGTTTTGGTTTGTTAATTTTGTTTATTTGGCACAACTATTTTGTCCCTACCTCCACCACGATTGTGAACCTTTAGTTTTCCTTTAATAAACTGTTAATTTTTGCACTTTACTTTGACTCTGTTTCATCTTTGGTTGTTAAGTTATTGTTCCACTTAGTGGACGTAACAACAATATTCATCCTTCGCATTTTGACTGATCTATTTGAATCAGGTTTGTTAAGTAGGTTTTCACATACAAGGATAAGAAATTAGTTTTTTATTTTGAAGATAGATGATTGAATGGGGGAAGAGCGTGATGAGTAGTTTGGAAGCTGGGTGGTTACTGGGAGATGTGCAGGAAGGTGAGCACAGAAGAGACAAGTTAACAACACGGAGAAAATAATTTCACTAGAGACTATAGCGTTGGCCTGAAGTGTTTCTACCACAGAGGTTGAGACTATAATGTGGCGAGGAGTGATTGGAGAGCTGTGGTAGATCTACTGCAGATTGGTGAGGTGATTGCAGACAGGTGAGTATGATGAGCAGAGCGGGAACCAGGAGCATTAGACCGCGCCCACGGCAATACACACAGGATATAAACATAGAAAGAGAAAAGAAAAGGAAAACAGTACAAAAGTCAATAATCATAAATAGAAGAATGTACAATAAAAAATATATAAAACATTACCCAAAATAATTTTTCTGCAGTGATGAAGAGACTTAGAGAGAGCCAAAGTGAAACTGTTTACACAAGTAGTAAAACTTAATTCAAAATCCCATTTTGGAGTCCCCTGTCCTAGCCCTTCGCAGGCTAAACGCCACGATTTGACAAAATTACGTTTCCATACATTCTCAAT
>CAKAOH010009668.1:1508-17363 GCA_916701665.1 Sebastiscus tertius
CAAAAGTAAAGTGTCCCTTTACAATCTGGTGTTCTTGGAAAATTATTTCCAAATTGTAATTTTTGCCATGAAATACCTGCCGTCTGAGTTCAGGATCATATCAACGTTCAAATGGTAGTTTATGGTCCAGAATATTGTGCGTTCACTGTCTCCAGTTCACCGTCCGTGAGCGTTAACTTAGCAGCTGCGATGCCGGAGGCTTCCGCCGCACACGTGGTCTGCGTTACTTTAGCGAGAGAGACGAGCCGCTCCTCTGAGCCGCTCAGCTTTTGAGTTAATTATTAACATTTCTTTTCACCGTTTTATCCGATAGCGTTAATGGGTTCAAATGCTTAATGTGGGTTAAAGGTTAAACGGTTAATTATGGACATCCCTAGCTAGCGTGTTTAGTTGAGTTACTAAAGTTGACGGGCTCGCGGCTTGTTTTGCTTGCAAAGGTTTAAGGTTAGTGATTCAGCTCTGGCTCGGAGTCGTGGTTTCCAATGTGTGTTGGGCATCGTTGAGAGAGTTGGATAATGGTGACTGAGAACTTTATTACTTTACTGTAGCATTGTCTCTTCAAACGCAATGCTGCGTTGTTAAGGTGAAATGGTGAAGTGCTGTACATTCAATGTGTGTTTGTATTATTCTATGATCAATTTCTCATCATTTCTAACACGTGTGAGATGACTTCATAGATAAGTTATAGCCATAGACTGCACATCTTTAAATGAGACTTCCACAGAGGGGAAGGTATCGACGTACGGAGCGATCCCCGTCTGTCTGGAGGACTGCTGGACTACGATCTCTAGAAAAGAGATGGAACCCTGAAATAGTAATGATGGTACAGTAATGGCAAAGCTTAAGTTGAGTGACCGGAGCAGTGATCCGCGCTCTGGGAGGTATTCCTATACTTTATTCATAAAGGCTACATGCTGCCAATGAAGAGCTCTATTAGTGTATGCACAAAGGTCAAAGAGACCAGAACCTGGCAAGTTCATCAAATTTGCATTGATGTGTGTGTGCGTGCGTGTGTGTTAATGTGCGTGTGCGTGCGTGTGCGCGCGCGTGCGTGTGTACTGAAAACAGCAACCTTTACGTGTGCTGCATTAGGCTTTTTTCTTTTTTAAATGAATAATTTATAAAAGCATTGGAGGTATGAAGTCCTGCAGCAGATTATTAGTCTGTTAGACAGAGCGGAGTAAAGAGAGGCGGGAAACAGGGGAGGAAAGCTTCATTGCATTCTCCCGAGGGATGCACCGATACCGATACCAGTATCCGGTATCAGGTCTGATACTCTGCTCATGTACTCGTACTCGCAAAACCCCTCGCGGGGTCGGGATCCCACCTCAGCCGGCGCGGGCCGGCCCTCACTTTCATTGCGCCACAGGGTTTTGCTTGCACCCTCTGACTCCGCGTGCGTTGGACTCCTTGGTCTGTGTTTCAAGACGGGTCAGGTGGGTTGCAGACATCGCCACAGACCCCTGGCGCCTCTTACGTGGGCCTTATCCCCGCCCTGCAGGGGGCCCCGTCCCACCCTGGCAGGGAGCGAGGGCACAGCGGGCCCTTTGGTGGAGCACCTTCGCCCCGAGCCTTTCCAAGCCGACCTAGATCCGGTGGCGGCGCACCGCCTCGTCTGCGGGACTCCCCAGCCTGCCGTGTGTCGCTCACACCCTCCAGCTGGCTGTTAACCAGGCTCTCTAGGCTCAGAGAAGTAGAGTACCCAAATGTAAGAACTTGTACTCGGTCTGAATGAAGTGGTATCGGTACATCCCTAGTAGTCCCATCACGCCTGTCTGCCATAGAAATAGAATCCTAGAATCCAGTTCAGCCTGACACTAATGCAACTGCAGTAAAATGTGTTATTCCATTGTTGATTTGAATATGACCAACTTAGCAGATCAGCAACAATCAGACTAGTTTGGAATAATTTGCTGTGTTTCCTCCGTGCCAAGTGAGGGCAGTCGTTCTCTGGAGAGGACTGGGAGGTAGTTCAAGCTCTCCTTCTCATGTGTCACTGTTACACGGAGCTCTGCCAACACCAACCGGCTCCTATCAGCTCAAACTCACATACTGTACTTGAAATCATTTCACAGGCTTTAATTGGAGTGACTACATTAACCTGCCAAATCCAGATGGGCAAAGCGTGTTGGGAATATCCTGGGAGAACTCAACGTTGTTTTTCAGTTGGTTTCTGGTGCAAAGCAATCGCTCAAACGGCAGAATGGGATGTTGGACAGCACAGACTCACATACATCACAGTACATTGTGTTGTGTGCTGCCAAGACAACGGCTCCTCTTAGTCAGGCTGTGCTGGATATGGATGGAACAAAGCAAACAAGATGTTGTATATAAAAAGGGAAGTTAACGCCATAGTGATGCATTAATGCAAATTAGTTTTAACGGCACTAATTTCTTTAACGCATTAACACAACTTGTGATGTTTAGGTTGTAGCGGACTCAGTTTTAAAGCTAGAGAGAAGATACTGGCGTCATATGAAACTAAACAACCTGATGAAGTTTAAGGAACAACGTCATGTCCCTGTTCAAAGGGTCCCTTGACCTCTGACCTCCAGATCAGTGAATGTAAATGGGTTCTCTGGGTCCCTTGACCTCTGACCTCCAGATCAGTGAATGTAAATGGGTTCTCTGGGTCCCTTGACCTCTGACCTCCAGGTCAGTGAATGTGAATGGGTTCTCTGGGTACCACGAGTCTCCCCTTTACAGACATGCCCCCTTTATGATAATCACATGCAGTTTGGGGCAAGTCATAGTCCAGTCAGCACACTGACACACTGACAGCTGTTGTTGCCTGTTGGGCTGCAGTTTGACCTGTTCTGATTGGAGCAGATTGTTTGATGCTGAATGCAGAACCTGTGAGGGTTTCTGATCAATATCTGTTATTGATCTGAGTTGGTCATTGATTTACAATAATAAATACATTTACATAAAGCAGCATATTTGTCCACTCCCATGTTGATAAGAGGATTAAATACTGGACTAATCTCAGGTTCATTTAGAACAGATACATGATAAAATGATTATTTGTGATTAGATATTGTAATGGACTGACAGCGGTAATAAAAACACATGAGAAAAGACATAATGAGTCTAATAAAGAGGCTGTTGTTGTTACATGAGTAGATAAAGGTAAAGTACAGTGCATTGAGTACTGTATGTGATACATATCTAAAATGTGCACCAACGTGTCAGATGAGTCGGTATCTTCTATATGAAACCTGCCTTGAGTATTGAAGCGGTAGAGTTAGTACTGTTTCAGGACGTCGGGGTTGGTAATTCGTTGTTTGACATTTTCATGGATCACCTCATTATTGTAGTCAAAAATTCATTACATTCTCTTGTGTTGGAGATGTAATGTCCTTGTGCCACCTCTAGCACGGAACTAATTGCTCTCCTTGGGACATGTAAAATTGAACTTAATTTGAGTTGACCTGCTATTCACATCCCAGAGACTGCTGCAGTCAGCTGGCGAAGGGGCCGCTTCCTGTCGGCAGCTCGCCGATAGGGCAGGAAAAAAGAATTCTCCCGTGTTCCTCCGATTCCGCTTTTGTTTGCCGTCAACGTTTCTGTTAATTGTCATTTTATGCTGAAAAGATAACACTGAAATGTCCTTGCATGGCTTTGCAGTTTCACCCCCAAGTAGCCCTGGTTTTAAAGGCATGTCCCCCGGCTCCGTCTCCCTGTGAGGAAGGTTACATCGGTAGCTTTGATCAAGGAGAGAGCAGCTATTGAGTTGACTGCTGTGTTTGCTTGGTAAACCATCTGCCACATTGAGGTGGAGTCTGAGCCATTACATGTTGTCATAATGCTCCTCACATTCCCATTGATTTCCATGTGTCACAAAATCTAATGAAAAAACAATTTGTGCTCTGGCTTCATCTTTAGTATGATGTCCCTGCAGCCGGCAATGTGTACCAGTGGTTGCCATGGCGTCCTCATCCATATGCACCGTGTGCTGAGAGAAAGATTAAACAATCGCTGGTTTGCACAAGGAATTACTGAGACGCGTCTCGCAATGTTTGCAAGATTTAACAAATGTCAATGCCAGTTCTTTTCAAACACATGCATGCTATTGCAAATAACAGTACAACACTGTATGTGAGGGTCTTAAGAGACGTGCATGATAGCAGGAGTTTCAGTAGTTACCTGGATTTAATTCACTGTTTAATGTACCTTGTATTTACAAGATTAAATGACATTAGAAATTCAATTTAATCAGTTGTATTTGACTTTTAGAGAATTATTTTGTAGTGATTTATTTATCAATCAGCCTAATACTTGAGCTATGATCTTTATAATATTACAGTCTTGGAGCCAGGATGATCATAACAGTGTTGTGATCATAACAGTACTGTGGAGGTCTACTTTATGAGTACATTGTAAGCTTCAGTCTGCTTTCATGCGAGCATCCTGTCCTCTAAAAGCTCCTCTCATAAACGTCCGTATTGAGGTGTCTGAAACAGTTTTAAGCCTCTCATGATTCATGTTTTAAATCCCTGCACCTAAAGTTTGAGTCAAACCAGTTTAAGCCAGCGCTGTGCTCACTGGACGGACTCGTGTTTGTTGCCTGGCAACGTTAGCTTATTAAACAAGTATTGGGGGCTCAATTATTTCAACAAGAAGCTCTTTGGCAGATCGACGCTTCTCTGTGCAGCGCGTTAGATCTTATCAACGAGTCAGGTTCATGTCCATCTTAAAGCCGTCCAGTAGGTGAAGAGCTGCAGGTTGACGGGGGTCTGGACAGGGTTTGAACATCTGTCTGAGGTGGTAACCGCACTGTCATAGTGTGGATGGAAATAATGTAGAATTGAAGTTAGCAATTTGATTTATTAGCAATTACTCACAAATTTCACCTGTTTGCTTTAAGATGAATTAGTGCTGGTTCTGTGTGAATAGAAGCAGCATCAGCGTCAGTGGAAGCAGAGTCTCCTGCTGACCACAGAACGGAGGAAGCAGCCGTGTGAATCGATGTGACTGCAACAGCTGAAGGCCCCGTTCTGAACTCCATCATGTCGCTAGAGAGTCACAACTCTTTCACTAACATTCAGCACTTCACACCTTCTTATTCATCTCAAATGCAAAATCAAGTCTCTCAGCGGCGTAGAAAAGCACCGACACTCCTTTTTGGAAAAGTGATGACTTTAGAAAGCAAAGTTTTAATAGAAACTGACCGACCAACCGCTGACCTGACTCACTACCACGACATAAGGTTACGTTATTCTGTGTCAGTGTTTTAGTCTTGCATTGTCGCGTTGTAAGTGTGCTTGAGGAAGAATAGCTGCTGCAGCGCTGTAGATCAGTGGTTCCCAACCTGCGGTCCGGGCCCCCCTTAGGGGGACGCTGAAGATCACAGGTCTGCTCCGAGTTTTTCATTATTAGATTTGAATAATTAAAACCCATAATAACACACTTAATAGATAATTTATACAAACTCTGTATATAAAACCATTTAAAACGATATATTATAAATGATTATAGAACATTAATATGTGTGCTACCTAGCAGGCCACATCCTGTTTGAACCCCGTATTTATGCACAGCTGCAGATTGAGATCAGGCTACTCTAATATTATTAGTATTATACTATATTATATTGTAGAATTAGATTCCAGCGGTGGCTGCGGAGGATTGTTTCTCTTGTGATCAAAACATTTCCAGTAACTCCAGAGAGTTGTAAAGTCCAAAAGTCAAAATGTATTGAAAATAGATAGATACAAACATTTCCAAAATTCACAACATGTTTCTGTCTGATGAAGTATTCATATCTGTGGATAAAAAGCTGACGTACAGCTCTCCTGAGCAGCGAGACCTTGAGACTGATCAGTGTTACTTAAAGCTCCTACTTCTCCTGATGTGTTTGACCCTCGTGGCCTGTAAAACATCTAAAGATGGATTTGAATCTTATTTATCAAAAGTGTAAATTCATGAAGAAATGTGAGCGTTGCTCTTAGCTTTGGTATTTAGCGCCGACGGGTCGGCTTCTCTTCAACATGTTGTCGAGTGTCTGCCGGTACAGAGCACGGACTAAAAGCAGAGAGCACAGTGATTGGAAATATGAATAAGTATCCACAGGAAAATATTGATCATGTTTCTGACAAACTCAATCAATCGTGGTGAAGAAATATTGCTATTTCATATTAAATTGCTATGTTAATGTATTTCCTGAATAGAGGTTGAGGTTTGTTGCCCCCTTGATGACAACTGGACTCTGTTTTTATACATATTGATTCTTCCGTGTTTAAATCCTGTTACACTTTGTTGTATTATTTAGAGATATTCTTTTCTTTGATTCAGTTATTCTCTTTGTTGTTGCGATAATATAATGAGACATTTTCTTGACCTGTGTTCCTGTAGAGGTGTTCTGTGTGATTGTTATTTAGAAAACCACTGACTTCGACTTCCTGGAGATCATATCTTTGTTCTCTTTGAGCCGCCGGCGGCTCTCGTTGAACCCTCGGCGGCCGGCGGGGATGTGCATACGGCTTCGTGTTACACTTCTTCCCCTCTGCCTGCTTCTTCTTGATATATGTCCGATTTGTTTCCAGTGACCTTTTTATCTGGAACAGTTGTTCGCATTAACCTTTCATATGCGTCATGTTTCTTCACTAGTGGCCCGGAAGACAAACTTCTGTTAGCAGCACAAAACAAAGAGACGGGACTGTCATTAGTTCAGACACGCCAGACAGGAAATGAAGGGACAACTCAGAGCCGACACACATCAACTCACGCACGCACGCACACACACGCACGCACGCACGCACGCACGCATGCGCAATTTTTGGTTGGACTGGAGAGGGTCAGCCTTACAAACGTAAAAGTCTGTCACTGACTGACTGACTGAGTGATGAAGTTACAGGATTGTCAGCTGACTGTTGGAGTCTCCTCATTGGTCGTTGCTCTTTCAGAATGAAAAGGTGGAGAACAGTTCTGTGTTGATGTTTTCTGGGGAGCGTGTCAGCGGTTCAATGTCTCATTACATAGTCCTGTTGTTGTGCATGTGCTATTGTTAATGTTGGTTTAAGTTACATTACGTTGTGCTTCGTATTGTGTTACCGTACATTCACACCAAGCGCCAAGCTAATTTTTGCCTCGCTGTCCTCCATAAATAACCATCTGTTGCTGCTTTGCACAAGCAGACAACTTTTAAAATGCTTGTTTTCTGAATGGAGTCTGGATGGATCAGCGCCAGGCTATGCTAACATGTTAGCTGCTCTATTAACACTCCATCTAGGAATAAATACGGCAGCAACCACGTCAGCGATGACATCAACTTTAGTGAAGTATGTTTATATAGTTACACAGCACTTCTATGATGAATGCTTTAATGAAAAACTGAAATACGTTTAACCTTGCAGCCTGGATGTCATGCTGATACCTTTCACCTTGTTGAAATGTAGAATATACTGACGAGTGAATGTTACCATTCACTATCACTGAATGTCATTTGCTTCATTACGAGTTGTCTTTCAATAGAACATAAGTGGAAAAAGAACTGTTCACAAAACATGATAGACATGACCTCTGACCTCTGACCTCTGACCTCTGACTACTGGAGGAACAATTTAGCCACAAATTCACAGACTGACCAGAAACGGTCCAGACAGATACTCGGTTTTGACCGAGTCGTGTTCCATACAAAGTTATCTGTGTCACCTACTGAGTGTTATAGTGTTGTAGTGTTGTAGTGTTGTAGTGTTATAGTGTTATAGTGTGATGGATAGATATCGGAGGAGCTCGCATGGTGACGACAGCAGACTCTCCAGCTCAGCCTCTGTAGGAGCCGTATCAGTGTGTCTGGAGTGTAATTGTTTCAGGACTAGTTATTCTCTCAGTGTAATTTCTGCCGTCACGGTGGAGCGTCGCTGTCTTTCCTCCTCTCCTCATCCTGCCGTGTCTCTAATTGTGCCTTCCACTCCCTCTCCTCTGCCTCTGTTGCCTCCACTAGGTTTTCATTTCCGTCTTTCAGCCTGTCTGCTTGTCTTCCTCTAATACTAAATATACATATATATATATATATTGTTTCTCTCCTTCCAGTCCAATGTCCAGCCCACGAGGTGCGTTTCGACTCAACGGGGGTGATCCTGAGTCCGGGCTTCCCCGATCACTACCCCAACCTCCAGATGTGCTCGTGGCTGATCAACGTGGAGAAGGGTTACAACATGACTCTGCACTTTGAGCTCTTCCAGACGGAGAAGGAGTTTGACATCTTGGAAATATTTGATGGTAAGTTCTGCTGGAAGTCTTGGTGTTTTCTGTTCTGTGGTAAAAAAAATGTAGTTGGCAAGATACAAAAACAGATACTCAACTGAAATGATTGAGGAACGAATGTTAGTGCTTCTCAGTAAAACATTCATACTCTCCTCTTCTTTTGCTCCGCTGTTGAATGCTGCAGGAATGACGTACTTCTTAGACCAAACAGGAAGTTAGCATCGCCCCGGTTCCCTCCACTAAAAGCCAATGACATTGTTCCGTTCATTTTAGATTAGTGAAGAAAATAAACTCTGTGGCAAACAAACGTTTATGATACTGACACGTTTTGTTGAGCAAGATAATCTCCAAATGAACACCACTCTTCTAATGATACAAGTGTGAATGCAATCAGCAGCAGTAGAAAGTTAACGTCAGGCTGGAAAGGAACTCCACCACGGTCACATGAACACGAGTGAACACACGACGAGGCTGTAGAGGAGGACGAGTCGGCGTGATGACGTTTAGTCGTCTCATTTAGCCGCTTGTTAGCAACCGCCTTTTTTAAGACACGTAAACGCTTCAAAACTCATGAGTGGGATATTTATTGATGTATTTTATGGTGTAGAACAAAACGTTAAAATGTCTTAAGCCTGAGTTAACCACAGACCTGACTTCAGACCTCTCACTAAAACCCCGTTGACTTCCAGACGAGGGAACCGGAAGTGTTCTACACTGCCGACTCATTTCTGTGTTTCAGGACTCATTCCTGCAGCTCTCTAGATTCATCATTCATGTGCTGAATGTGGCTCTCAGAGCAGACTTTGGGTTCCAGTCACGTGTTCAGTATAATAAATGTTACCGTGTGGTTGATGCCGTGATTAGTCATTAAGACATGCTCTGTATGTTTGGTGTCTCTGTAATTACAGCTATTTCTTTATGACTGTGTGCGTGTTCACGTCCGTCTACATGAATGCTTGTTTTTGACGCAGCTCTTTTTCTGGGATATTGTGTGTGTGTGTGTGTGTGTCTGTATCTGTGTTCAGGTCCCAACATCTACAGCCAGAACCTGGCATCACTCAGCGGTGACATTGAGACGCCCTTCAGCCTGACCACCACCGGCCACCAGCTCCTGCTGCGCTGGTCCTCTGATCACGGCACCAACCGACGCGGCTTCCACATCAGATACGTGGGTGAGTATCAAAGTATGTATCCAGCTTATAATCATACTCTCTTTTTTTATTAGTGCTAATTGAATCTATTTTGTCTCTAAAGTACAGAAAGTGCTAAAAGTCATGGGTTTACTACTCAGGCATTGGCCCCGTAACGACACTTCAACACTAAATACAGTCTCTGCTGCAGCGACTGCTCATCACATGGATTCAATGTGACCCCATGATTTTTATCACAGTGTGCTGTGATTGCTCCAGGATATTATTTATTGAGTTTTTAATATCAGTTAATTTGCAAAAAATACTTTGAATTTGCACAGAAATGATAATGGCTCACAATAGGAGACGTGTTCACGGGCAAAGAGCGAGAGGCAGGAAGAGAGTCGCTGTTAGGCTTCCACGCTGCTTCGCACTCTTCATTTAAAAAAAGGGTTTAAATTCTTAATTGGCTCTTTAATAAAGCAAGTGGTGCTAAGCAAGAGCAGCATAGGGAATCTTCTTCCATTTGAAATGCATCAATAATAATGAAAAAAGCACAAAAGACATTCATTTTTCATGTTGCGTCTCTCCATTATATTGAATCCACCAGCGTGTTCCTGTGAAAGCGAGGCGGTGTGATGAATTTTGTAAAGAAAACTCCTCCTTGACTTGATTGACTTGAACAGGAAGTGACTGAAAGCCCAGTGTGTGCTATCACATGCTATCTCCCTGTCATGCTGATTTGAAGGAATGTTTGACAGCGTCTGTGAAGCACGAAGCCCCCCCCCCCTCCCACTGTCCCGTCGGCCATTCGGCGCTCTTATTCTGGAAATCAAATTCACCTTTTTTTGTGTTCGATGGGCTGTAAGATGAGGGGAAAGGAAGGCTAGGGGAGAGGCGCCAGTAGTGCATGAGTTAAATCCCATTGAATATGTCCAGGAGAGGAATAGTAATAATGTGATTGTGAGGACTTCCTTTGCTGTGTGGCACACGGCCCGAGTGCTAAATAGATGTGATGCTCCTCAGGCCTTTTCCCTCATTATCTTTCTGCATTTCAAATGGAGCCTCACTGTGACTAACAGGTTCACCTGAGTCTTCCTCCAGAGGAGCTTTGTTAATGCCTCTCATCCCTTTATTTCTCCTCCCTGTAAACATCTGCTTATCTGTTCTCTCTGTCCTCTGCTGGACTTCATTCTCACCGTGTCTCCTGTTCTTCTCTCTTTCTTCCTCCATCTCCTGCAGCCATGTACTGCAGTACCCCCGACTCCCCACAACACGGCTTCGTAGTGAGCCAGACCGGGGGTCACCTCAACAGCATGGTGCGCTGGGCGTGCGACAGGGGCTACAAGCTGATCGGAAAGGGCACGGCCGTGTGCAAGAAGACCACCTACGGCTACTACGCCTGGGACGCGCCGGTCCCCGCCTGTCAAGGTGAGCACATCGGCTCTGGCAGCCTTTTATTTCTAACTTCAGCTGCGCCTCTTTCCCTGTTCTTCTGGTCACTGCGTCCCCCCCCACGCTCAGCAGGCAGACGGGCGGGCGCTGTAAGGCGGCCGAGTGTCTCGGCCCGAGCCTCCTTCCTGTGTTGTTAGCAGCTGAGTCCGGCCTGATGGAGAGCCAGCAGCCTGTCAGGTGGAAAGGAAACAGAAATCAATCCTCCCTTCTTCTGTCAATTTCCACTTCTTCAAATTACTTTGGCTAACTCTCCATTAGCATGCGGCGTCGGCTGCTGTCGGGGCTCACTCAACTAATTGGGTTCTTTGATGCGCACATGTGAAATGTGTGCATTTACGTGCGCATGATCGCACGCACTAGCACAGACACACACACACTCACGCAGCAGCGAGCGGCAACAGATGGGGAGCTCGATTGCATTTTATCATGATGCAGTGAAATCAGAATATGTATGTCATGTACGTTAGAAATGATTTAACAACACTTCTCACCTGGGATTAATCCCTCTCTTTGGTGACGGCAGGAAGCTTCTCCAAAGCACCAAACCAACTCATGTATTCATACAGACGCTGCTAGTCCAGGGGTCAGAGGTCAGAGGTCAGAGGTCAGCAACCTGCAGCTCTTCAGCTCCTCTCCAGTGGCCCCCTGGGGGGTTTAAACTAATTAGTGGAAATGAATCATAAATGTTTCCGTTTTCTTTTGTATTGATCATTGCTGTAGGTCTACGGGACGACGGGACGACGGGACGACGGAGTGTTAGGGCCACGTTGAGGACAAAAAATACATCTGAGATTACGAGAATAAAGTCATAACTTTACTGTGTTACGACTAGAAAAAGTAGTAATATTCTGACTTTATTGTGTAAATCTCAGATGTGTTTTCCCTCAATGTGGCCCTAATACTCCGTAGCACATTGTCTCTCTGGTCCTCACTGCTTTAGACTGATATACTATATACTCAGACTATAAACTGAGTTACCTTCATCACAATGGTCACATGGTTTGCGGCTCCAGACAGATTATTCTAAAATGCCTCTTTAGATAGTGAAGGTTGCTGAGCCCTGGACTAGATGGTGGATTACATCACAGTATTGTGATACGTTGAGACTGTACAGTTTATGAATCCATCTTCATCTCAACGACCTGAAACTGAAGCGTTCACCGTTCTAACACTGAACCGTTCCATCAGCATGTAGGGACGAGTTCAGTGTGATGAGCATCTGTTAGATTGTGACTTAGCAGAACTCACAAATGAATGTTGATTGATTCTCTGGGGGGGGGAGGGGGGGGGGACGTGACGGCTCCAGGCCATTTTGGCAGATTCCTACCTTTTGATGTTCCACAGCGTGCAGCCACCGCCGCTGCTCCATTTTATCATATGTGTGTGTTTGCATAACTGTTCCCATTTAGTCTGGCCCTGCAGATGTTGGCCCCCCCCGCCCCCCGCTCTGCCTCTGACTCGGCTCTGATGATAAACACCTTGAAACCTTCTATCTGGAGCTTTCTGTCTGGTGTGAGCTCTGAGGCCACAGTAACCCAGATTCACTGTGTGTCGGGGCGAGGACGCGGCGCTGTGTGGAGCTTCACTGTGTGTCAGTGCTCTGTAGGAAGAGCTGCTGCTGAAGAGGGCTGCAAATAACTATTTCATTGTTCATTAATCTGTCTTGTCAATTAGTTGTTTGGTCTATAAAATGACAGAAAATGGTGAAAGATGTTGATGAGTGTTTCCCATAAAGCCCAAGATGACGTCCTCAAATGTCTTGTTTTGTCCACAACTCAAAGATCTTCAGTTTCCTGTCAGAGAGGAGGAAAGAAACCAGAAAGATTCACTTTAAGAAGCTGCAATCAGAGGATTTGGACTTGTTTAGGGTTGTCGAAGAGATAATGACGCGTTAACGCAGATTAGTTTTCATTTGCCACTAATTTCTGTAACACAGTTTTAGTTTTAAATCTAGAGTGAAGATACTGGTATCATATGAAACTAGAAGACCTGATGAATCCATCGGTACCAACCAGGTCGTAGCCTAGCTCGTCACAAAGGAGGCGAAGTAACGCTCCAGTTAAGCTCATTTTGACCTCAAGTGTTCTTATTTAGTACAGAGTAATACATACGTGACTAATCTCCCTTCAAGGTACATTTTGAACAGATAAAAAACTATGGACAATCATGGGCTTAATCAGAATTAAAGTTCCTGTCAGTCAGAATCCTAATGTGTTGTTATCAGCTTCATGTGTCCGTTGAGTCAACTAAAGTCAGCGTCCTGCTGCTGGCCTTGTGCTCGCTCTACATAGACATGAAGGAGCATCACTCAACACAGTGAGGAGACACACGTCAGCTAAAAGCACAACATCACTCTAGAGTTCAGCTCTATTTCTACATATTTCTTTGTCTTGGTTTAATAGGAGGTACCAAGTCAGTAACTTTCTGACATGAAAGTGTTCTAAAACCTCGGAAGATGTCTGAGGACGTTATTTGTGCTAGCTTCCTCTCTGCAGAGTGTTAGGTTGCTTCCACTCGGAGGTGGCTGGATGCTGTTTTCCCTCGAGGGGCCGCTCCTGTATATCTATATATAAGACTTTCATGGATGTTTCTAGCTAGTGAGATTTGAAGAGCTTGATGTATTCAGTGACCTATAATATATATCTACAGTATAACAGCAGATGACTTGGTTTAGTGTTGACGTGATGGAGCGTTGCAGCGTCACTCTTATAAAGACGTTGGGGGTGTTGACTGTCACACCTCTGCAGTGACCCCTGGAACAGACTTTTTGACTCGTCATAGCGGGAGAAGCAGGTGCAACTCATCTGGTTAATGAAGGCTCAGTTCCATTAAGTGCTCCAGTAAAGCCCCCCCCCCAGCCGGCATTCACAATACCAGAATGTGGCTCCGCTCCGCTACGTTGAATGCAGTCCTTATTAATGTTATTAATTGCAGCTGTGCTTTCCCTGCTGCGACGTGTCAAAGTGTCTGCTGGGAGAGAAGTCTGTTGTCACAATTCCACCGGGGCGTTCAATGTCAGCGCTGAGCACTTATTTGGGTTTTTAACTCGCTAAAACTGGAACCATTTAAAAGGAGAATAACAGAGTAACACCTAGCTGCTGGTGTAAATGAAACACTTGACACTGCTTGTGTACCACAAAGGGGTTGCACTCCCACCGCTGGTGGAAGAACACGTGTACCGAACACTGTTTATGTGCATATACATCCTGTTTAACTGAGTGTGTTCCTGCTCGTGTTAATCTCTCCAGTACAGTATGTGTCTTGTCCTGTGCACAAACATGTGTGTTGACAACCGTCCTCTTGCCGCCTGCAGCTGTGTCATGCGGCGTGCCCAGCGCGCCAGTGAACGGAGGTGTGCTCGCTGCTGATTACTCCGTCGGCACACGGGTGACCTACTTCTGCAACGGCGGCTACCGGCTCTCCTCCAAAGAGCTGACGACCACAGTCTGCCAGCCAGACGGCACCTGGAGCAACCACAACAAGATACCCCGATGCATCGGTGAGTAGGGGACATGGGGGGGGGCATGGAGAGGAGGTGGAGAGGTAACCGTAAGAACCCATCACGCGGTTGAGCAGTGGGAAGGAGGAGTTGAGAGACGAGAACAGGAAAGAGTTACAGAGAAGACAGTGATTTTAGATTTTTGAAAACAGTGTAATCCTCTGGAGAAGTAGTGGGATATCAAAGAGTTTTATCAGAACACGGTGCTGTAATGGAAGGTGTCACGGAATATGGACTGCAGTCCCAACAGAACCAGCGGTTGGGTTTCATCACAACAACACTAAGTTGTTGGGTAGTGATGATAAGAGGGATGGATGAAAGGGAGGATAAGAGCTGAGAGGAGATGTGAGTGTTTTACATGCCAGAGCAACTCGTCCAAGTTCTCCAGTCGGTGTGAGGAGTGATTGACAGCGCTGTTTACCACTGAGACCAGCGTTTAGTCCCTGCTGGGTACCGGATGGAGCTCACAGCTGGGAGGGAGGCAGACTTTGTTTTGAAACTCATTTGGTTTTTAGAGAGTTCCAACTCATAAACAGCTTTGTAGTGGAAACAGATTTCTCTATTTCTCTATTTCTATCCAGAATCTGCAGAACAGTTTCATGTTGCATGGATTAGTCTGTTCTAATGATTGAGATCTGTGTTTCTTCTACACGGCTGGCTTGTTACACATGTTTACAGGTTTTGATTTAGCAGTGTGTGTACGAGGGATAAGAGAGAACACTGAAACAGTCCATGTGGATAATCCCAAACTAACAACCCTTTCTGTGTCTTGGCTCAGTCATCATGTGTCCCAGCCTCAGCTCCTTCTCTCTGGACCACGGCAAATGGAGGATCGTCAACGGTTCGCACTACGAGTACGGAACTAAAATCATCTTCACCTGCAACCCTGGCTACTACCGCGTTGGCCCCGCCCACATCCAGTGTCTGGCCAATGGGGTGTGGAGCTGGAGGAGCGAGAGGCCTCGTTGTAGAAGTGAGTGACTTCTTCTGCTGCAACGACAGAAACATCAACACTAACTCATGTGAAATGTAACTTTTGAACCAAAAGGAATTGCATTATCACGATAGATCAAATATCGGCGGAGTCGTGTTTCATTAGTTTCATAAGAAGATAGAATAGAAATGATGTGAACATTTGTATCCGTCCCGCCTCGCCTCAGGAACACGAGATTCACAGGATGCAACGTTTCCAGACTTGAAGAATGAATGGCGTATCCACAGCTCACTTAATCAACAGCTCCGTGATGCTCTCCGGTACTCTTTACCTGCTCCCGTCTCAGCCTCGGCTGGATATTGTTTATTGCAGGAATGGGGAAATAAAAGCTTTTCTGTGCTGCCATGGGAGCGACTATTTGAGTAGCAAAAGAGCTGAATAGCCTGCGTAATGGCGAAGGGAGACGCCAACCAGCATGATGAAAGATGTTGGTACAAAGGCAAACACCATCATTATCCTCCCCGTGAAATAGTACAGGTCACTCTTTTATCGCATTAAGGTCGCTGAGGTGGGTGGAAATGACTGTGCTCTGCCATTGACTCTGAAGATGTAAGCCAACTTCCATCTCT
>CAKAOH010009669.1:1602-23941 GCA_916701665.1 Sebastiscus tertius
GTGGTATTTTACAACAGTCTGATGCTGGTTGCAACAGTCTTTGTGGCTTGACAGACAGAGAGATTGCAGCGGGGTGCGCTGTGCCGGTTCTCTGTTTATATACTTATCTCATGTGCACAAATGAATTAATGAGTGGGACAGAACATGATAAATGTTTATGTATGTATAATATTGTTATCATTATTTTAACTGTGGTGAAAACCGGGACAATTTGTTAGTGACTGTTGAAAACCGGAACATTTGAGTGTTTTACAGATATTTGTCGGGACTCAGGACACCCAGCTTGAAACAGGGACAGTCCCGGAAAAACCGGGACGTTTGGTCACTGTATACTCTTCAGGAATTATGGCTTATGCCTTCGTGCCAGGCTCCTACTGTTGAAGTGTCCTTGAGTGAGACACGAAACCCAGAGTTGCTACCCGGACGCTTCATAGCAGCCCACTCCCACTGCTCCCAATGCTTATGATAGGTTAAATGCAGAGGTCAAATTTAATTTATGTACCTGTATGTATATGACAAATGTAATAAAGTTTTTTAGTTTAAGTTTTTATATGAGTCTATACATTGTTTTTCAGGAAAACCCTGCACAGTAGCTATACCTTGAAAGCATTGCTGGGTCTAGGTTCAGCCTCACAGAGCTGCTAGCATGGCTCGTTATTAACATATTCTAACCATATTCCTGAGAATGTTTTTACAACTAAAATCCTGCATTACTGTCTCCACAGCCTCAGTGAGCCGTCCCTCCTCACCCCAAACGAGAACATCCTCTTCGAGGGATTCTCCAGCAACCGTCGCCCCAGTGTTTTACAAAACCGACCCCCACCTCCTCCTCCATTTTCCAAGTCATCAGTCCTGCTCCCCTTCAAGACCTGCCACCCACCCGGGACCAGCCAGCCCCATCAGCAGCAGAGCCACCAGCAGGTCCAGAGCTGCAGCAGACCGGCCTACATTCACTTCTCCCAGGCCATCCAGCCCGGCTCCAAACCAAGACCAGTGAGGCGTCATTCGCATAACCCCGCTCTGAGTGCAGAGGCGGTGCAGGGTGACCTCCGACCTTTGGTGATGCAGAGTCGCAACTCATCATCTCGGGGAGAGCCTTTGTCTGTCGTTGGGAAGCCTTGTCTTCCGAGCTGCAGTGAACGTCCCACTCTGGCTGCTGCCGCCGGTCCAGCTCGCACTCAGCTTCATGTGTTTCTGCCCACAGAGGCTGAAGGAGAGGAGGTGGACAGTGAGTCTGTGGATGAAGGCTTCATGGACGAGTTGGACAGTAAGATCATTTCTCTGAAGCTCCAGCAGGGAGCACCAAAGACACTTACGTACCACTAATACAACATCCTCTGTTGT
Source organism: Sebastiscus tertius (assembly GCA_916701665.1). Lineage (NCBI taxonomy): Eukaryota > Metazoa > Chordata > Actinopteri > Perciformes > Sebastidae > Sebastiscus > Sebastiscus tertius. The sequence continues at coordinate 2,947 of CAKAOH010009669.1, forward strand.
AGTACTATATGGCCAAAAGTATATGGACAGACCTGTCCACATACATTTTGGGTCTGTGGCTGTTTTTTTATGATTTGAGCTAGATTCTTTCATTAAAATCTGCTGCAGAAAACTATGGTATTTTAGACGATAGTGGGCCTCCAACTGTGTGGCAGCTATTTAGAGAACACCCTTACCTTCTTCAACATATCAAGTCATTTATTTATTTATTTTTGATTTTGGCAGGTTCCGTCCTGGAAAGCCTGAAACCAGAAGAGTGGAAGCTCTTACAGCAGCTTATTAAAGCCTTTTGTTTCAGAATTAAATGTCCAACAATCGTGTAATGTTTGGCTGTCCACATACTTTTGGCCACATAGTGTACGTCTTTAAATGCAGCCTGGAGAGGACCCAAACGTTCATACAGTATACACTTTGGTCTTCTAAAAGGTGACGCATTGAACCTGGGAGACAAATTAAAACAGAAACGGAAGTCACACAGACTAATAAGCTAATTACCCAAAACAAATATGTGTAAATATGCCTGTATATATAAATTATATGAATGATTTCTCATTCAAACGTGGTAACTCTCTCGCATTGAGAAGGTTAAAGACTCCTTGTTTCATAACTATGAAACACAGAAATACATTTTTCAGAGTTTCCACAAAACAAATATAATTTTTTGTTATATTTGGTACTATGAAAGTATAATTTTTATGTATTATTCACATGAATGTACAAACATTTCCTTTGCTACCCTGTTCTTGACAGCTCTGCTAATCATAAGTCATAATCATTTGAGCATGTGTTAATGTAAATACAGTATGTTGTGCAGACTAATTTGGATTTGCTTCATGGAGGCAATATGTTAGAAATATTGATCATGAGGAAGGAGTGGAGGCTGGGCTACTTGGATGTAATAATAATAAGTAGTAAATCTACCTTTATAAAACAGTTTCTGAGTACTGTGCTTATTATTAATTCATGCTGTGACTAGAATATTCCACCTGTTGAAAAACCGGGAGGATTTCCACACACAAAGGTATACTTTTCAACAAGTTTACTTGTAAAGTGAACTGTTTTTCATGGAAACGGTTCATTTAAATCACCTGACTCTGTGTCACTGCCCATTACAAACAATTCAACCAATCAGAAGTAGGAGAGGGATGACATCAGCTATTCCACTTCCCCAATTGGACTAAATTAAAAACATATATCTATCTATTTGTCCTGTTTTGAAGCTTCGGAGCATTGCCTGTTCCGTCCCTACATGTCCATCTTCTGACAAACTCTAATATGCAGCGACCATTTCCCCCAAGAGAATTTCAAAAATGTTCAATCAGAGCTCTTGGTTTTACCAAATGATTTATGCTGGTTGATGAAGTGATTTCTTCTCTCCTTCTGCTTCAATCAAAATCAAACCGAGGTGCTGGTCCGACCCTGAAGCTACAACGTGTACATTAAACCTGTACTGTCTGTGGTTAAACCTGGTTAGCTAACATGATAAGCAGGGCTGATTTAAGGCATAGGTCCATATAGGCGGTCGCCTAGGTCGCCACCCTCTGGGGGGAGCTGGTCGCCCTCAAAAAATGTTTTTATTAATTAATTAAATTAATTAATTAATTAATTAAAAATACATTTAAAAAACGGGCGGGCGCCCTTCCTCATTTTCTGCATTGAATTAACAAATGAACAAATAAATAAAGAAATACACTTTTCTCTCCTGTAACTTTCGTCGTAGTGAAACTGACTAAACACTTTTAAGCCAACAATATCAGGGACCAATTGTTTATTTATATCATAATAACTACAGTTATTTATGAATTTCAAATTTTAAATTTTTGTCTTAAAACAGTGACGCACCAAATCCGAATTTTGCCTAGGGCACCAAAAGGGCTAGAGCCGGCCCTGCGTGTAAAGAGTTTGTCTTCTCTTTAGTCATCCTATCCTTGCTTCATTTATGACTTCTGTATTCACATATTATTGTGTCTAAGTGACTAATGGGGATAACAATTTCTGAAATTGGTCCAGTATTGAGGGAGTGTTGTGCATTGCAATCCTTCGGAGCAATTCCTCACCATCAATGTACGTCTTTGTAGTCAATGGTCCGTCCACTAAAAGTGTTTTTGCCACTGACATGCTTAGATTGTTATCATAAGTGTTTGACAACATTATGGAAAGGGCCTACAAAGAAATAAAACCTTTTCTTAATCTGATCTGTTTGTGTCTAACCAAGTCTCGCTCTAGGAGAAGTCTCCTCTCTGATCTCGCGAGAGACTTGTTGCCGGAAGACAGCGGAAACGTGAGTGAGAGTTGGAGAGAGCTGTGTGCCTTGTCCTGCCGTGGCGCGAAGCAGACAGCAAAGTGGAGCTTTATTCATGTTGTTTTGTGTGTACTGTGAGAATATGGGGAGCATATTTTGATACTCTATTATAATATCTTTATTTAATATGTCAGAGGTAGCGTATTATAGACCAATATCCCTATAATGCTCCCACTTCTTGTCATTACACCACTACCACTACTACTATACCGCTGAGGAGCACACCTCAACAGGGAGCACATCTCCACAGCACACCTGGAGGAGTGCATTGTGTTGGAGTACAGAGAGCCTGGCTGTAGTTCATCTAAAAGATTCAAACTACAATGGTTCGTGTTTGTGCATTTCCCAATTGTGGCAACAAAATGTCGAGCCACACTTCTCGCAGCTTTCACAGACTACCGCTGCTGGATAAGGACAGACGGAAGTTGTGGCTGGATGTGCTCCAGATGGATCCAAACACTCCTATCCAGACACTGCGCCTCGCTGACCACCGGGTCTGCAGTGACCACTTCAACCGGGATGACTACAGCCAGCCAAGGAGGAGAGCAAACGTCATACCAAGACACTTTTACCTCAAGAAGAATGCTGTTCCGAGAGTGGAGAGACCGTCTGCAGGCATAGTGGAGGTAACGTGATCAGCTCAAGTTCTTGTGTTCATCTGGCAGCAGTACACATGACAGCATGACAGGATAAACAATCGCGGTGGTGCAAAATATTAAGTGATTCATGACTATACAGATTAATTCCCCGACTGGCATTGTCTGGGGAGGCTAATATTATTGTCAAAATGTGTGTGCATGGTGTAAAACTGTCATATTTATGCCTGTAAAGGTCCCACATCCTGCTCATTTGCAGGTTCATGCCTGTATTTTGTGTTTCTACTAGAACATGTTTACATGCTGTAATGTTAAAAAAAACTTTATTTTCCTCACACTGTCTGCCTGAACATACCTGTATTTACCCTCTGTCTTAAACGCTCCGTTTTAGTGCATTTCAATGGAATTGCGTTGCTAGGCAACAGTTTGGGTCCATGTTTACTGCCTGTCAGCTGATGTTATTCACATCCACTGCAACAGGAAATAAACTGGGACACATTTAGAATGTTTATGTTTAAAACCGTGCAATGGTCTAAATATTGTATATTTGTGACATCACAAATGGACAGAAATCCTAACGGCTTGTTTCAAATGCCCGATTTCTGAATACGGGCTGTGTGTATTTCTCCGTATAGTGAGCGTTTTGATAGTTTAACAGTATTTATAGAGCACTTAAACCTGCTTTATAACATAAAAGACATGAAAATCTCACTTTTTACAATATGGGCCCTATAAGACCATTTGTATGCCTACATTTGGTTACTGCAATGAATACTGGCAATGACTGATGATGGTGGTTATTCAGTGAGCCCTAATGCACGGTCTGTTCTAATTTAAGTCGACAATGGATAGCTGTTAAATGAGAAAGTTTGCCCCAGCTGGTGGGCGGTGCTTGATATTTCCTCAACTGATCTCAACATGGCTGCCGGGTGACACACTTTCTTATTTTACAGCTACACAGTACACTACAAGATGATTCTGAGAATATTTGAGGAGAGAAATAGGCATTACAGTAACAGAATATTGATTCATATTTTGATCAGCGCTGCCTAGTTTGACCTTTGATCGGAGTTTGCAAGTGATTGACAGCTGCTCAGAGACGGCAAGGCATCAGCTCGGCTCTGATTGGTTGTTTTCCTCCGGGCTGTGAAATCCTGCAGATGCCGTTAGGAGCACCGGAGGACACAGAGGCACATGATTTTTTTCAGATTAACTGTCTCATGCACTACTGTCAGGATATAGTGACCGTTTTGTAAAAACACATTTTTAAAATCATATTTGCTCCAATTCTACTTACTGCAGTTTTATATATTCATCAGTTTTTATTCATTCATTAATTTTTTTCCCCTGCTTGAGTATTTCTTTCTCTGGTATTCTCCATTTCTCTCTCCATCTCTCACTCACTGAAGGCCCACAACAAGACAACAGCAGCACCACTGCGCTCTGAAACCCATCATGAGACTTTCATTTTGTGTTGATTTTGGCTTTCCCTGTGGACCAAAGCGGTAGGACAAATGATTAGAGCAATGTGGGTACCAAAGCTCTGTTCCTGATCGGATCTTGGTCTGTACGTGGCGGACTGGTTGCTGCCGGAGGCCCCACTGTAGTCTTAAATGAAGGAGTTTCTGGTGAACCTGTATGATTTCGCCGGAATTCACTGATGGTCTCGTTTGCATATGTAGGTCATAGAGGCATCAGTATTAAATTGAATAACCACCCAAAAACTCCTTGTTGTAACTTTAATAATACACAATATATAATCAACAAATAAATTATGATGTGTTGTTATGGATAAAGATAACAATGTATCGATCTCTTGGTGAAATTCACAAGCTACCTTGCAGTATATATATAGCCTAGTAAAATATAAGCCCTGCCTTTACCAGCTGCAACATTAAAGTGATGTGATGTGCACAATGAATACTTTTACTTTTGGTACTTTAAAGGACCAGTGTTTAACAATTAGGGGGATCTATTGGCAAAAATGGAGTTTAATATTAATAAGTATGTTTTCTTTAGTGTATAATCACCTGAAAATATGAACGCTGTGTTTTCGTTACCTTAGAATGAGCCGTTTATATCTACACAGGGAGCGGGTCCCCTTCCATAGAATGGGGAAGGCTGTTCCAAAGCAAAGTACAGGAGCTACAAGATAAAAGGCCTTGATCAGGTGTTCGGAGTAGCCGACAGCTAGAAAAGGGGCTTCACATCTACTACAGTATATACTGTATGTAGGGGCCTGGCCATGCAAGGCCTTGTATGTTATTAGTAAACTATTGAAATCAATTCTGTGTTTTACTGGAAGCTGATGAGAGGAGGCAAGAATTGGGGTGATGTGGGGCCAACGACTAGATAAGGGATAATGTACAGCGAGCCGGTCGTAGATGTGAAATAAACCCTGACAGGGCGATGCGGCACCTTGATGCGCAGCGAAAGGGTCTTGCATCGCCCTGAAGGGGTTTATTTCACAACAATGACCGGCTCGCTGTACATTATCCCGCTTATTATACAGCTACTTACTTAAGAAATCAATAATTTGACACAAAAACCAGCAGAGTCTGACATCAGAATTGGGCCCATAGCAACGGTCTGTTATACATAGCAACTGTCTGCTATAAAGAAATAACAGACCATAGAAAGCTGTGATCAACCAATCAGAATTGAATATTCAACAAAGCTGTGTAATAATTTTTGTTAACAGCGTAGCCGCTGCATTTTGCACCAGTTGAAGATGAGCTAGAGAGGACTGAGTCGTGGTAGTGAGCTCCTGTAGCTTGACAACTGCAAAAAAAAATCAATGAAATATTGTACTAGGTGGAAATTTAGTGTTGGTCCATAGACTGTATATAAGAAGTGGACGTAGTCACCGTGATGTCACCCATTGGTTTGTGGACTGCCGTTTTGAAGCTTTGAGTTTGGCATTTTGGCCGATGCCATCTTGGTTTTTTGCAACCAGAAGTGACACGAGAGGGTGGAGCTAAGTACAACCAAATGCTGAAGGAGGAATTTCTTTTTCTTATCACGCTGATTAATGTTCAAGTGTGTGTTTTTCTGAAATGCTTTGTTTTAATTGGTTGTTTGTTGCTATAGAGTGCTGCAGGGATGACGCATTTTTGTAGACCAACCAGGAAGTTAGCATCGCCCTGGTTCCCTCGACAAAAAAACAATAGGATTGTTCCATTGGGTTTTGAATTATTGCAGAAAATAAGCTCTGTGGCAAACAAACGTTTATGATACTCACATAATTTGTTCCGTAAAATAATCTCCTCAAATGAACACCAGTTTTATGATTTTTTAAGTGTGAATGCAATCACCAGAAGTAAAAAGCGAATATTAAGCTATCAAGGAACTACACCACAGTCAATGGGCGCGAGTATACACAATGAAGCTGTAAAGGTGGAGGAGTCGGTGTGATGACGTTTAGTAGTCTCATTTAGCCACTTGTTAGCAACCGCCTTTTTTAAGACACATAAAGGCTTCAAAATTTACAAGTGGGGTATTTATTGATGTATTTTATGTTGTAGAACAAAATGTTAAAATCTCTTCAGCTTGTGTTAACTACAGAGCTTATTTCAGGCATTTAACTAAAAACCCATTGACCTCCAGACAATAGAACTGAAAGTGCTAAAATGCTAACTCATTTCCGGGTTTTAGGCATGGAAAAGAGGAGATGTCACGTGTCATCATTGCATCATATAATTGGGTTACAACACATGTGCAGTAAAATCTGGTCTGCACTCGCCGAAATTGAGTCAATAGCAACGCACGACTGCAGCTCCAGTTACACTGCGCATGTGTCATACCCCATTCAAAGAACGTATATTGCTAAGAAGTGAAAGTCATTTTTTGTTCCCTTGCAATGTCAGAGCCCAGCAGCAGAGCTACGCCTCCACCATTTTGGACTGAAAGCGACTACCGGACGCCAGTAAAACGTCCGCATACAAAGTGTTCTATTCTATTGTCATAATTTAAATGCCTCTACAGAAATGACCTGTGTTGAACAATAAAATATTCTAAATATGCAAACTATTATAACTATTTACTTACTTATTTATTTATTTATTTATTAAACTTTTTAGCCCGGCTGCTTCCCAGTGGAGCATATAGTGAGCGATGGACATAAATGGAAGTTAGAAAAATCCAACACAGATTTTTAGAGCAATCTCAAACTTTTTCATGTCAAAAAAATGTCATGTCAAAATATATCAACAATAGACCTCAAACCATGGATGTAGAAGAGGTTGTGTCTTGTACTTTTGCCTTGCGTGTTAGTAAATAGCCTAACGTTACAACTAAGTTAAATTCTGTTTATTTTGTGCGTGCTTCTACTGGCTGATAGCTGGTTGTTTGGGAACAGAGACGTTAATACATCCACCATGGTACAGGGTTACAGCATGCAGCCCATGGGTGTATTAGAAAATTATAAAGAGATGAATTACAGCCAATATATCCATTATTACAGCCGCATACAGCTAGCAGGAAGCTGGCAGGAACCGGATATGTCATATCAGCGTGCAAGGCGGTGCAGTCCCGTGGGTCTGTCATTATGTCAAGGAAAATAACTCTGGATTCAGCTATTAGTGAACAGTTTATAACTTTTAGGACATCATGATCCTATTTAAGTGTTCGTACTGGGAAGTTGGTTTACCTCCAAATGATCCTCTAATTTTCAGACCTCTCTTTGTACATCCATGGTCGCAGACTCATTGGCGTTTTCAGTCCAAAATGGCGGCAGCGCTTATGCAGTGCCATCTAGTGGCCGTTGTCAAAAAAGCACCTGAGATTCGTCTCTTTGCATCTATACTCTTTGCCCCATAGCTCAAGACCGTGTCCCAGCCTCCTTCAATTAGCCTTGGTTTTAGAACTCATTCCTGCACCTCTCTATAAAAATATGGTGAGACGTCATGATTGACAGCTGTGATTCTCTCTCGCTGACAAGCTGCGGTCGTGCTCGGCTCGCGATTGGTTCGGGACCTCGATACTGGCTCCACCGTCCAAACGCTACTGCAAAGACTCTGGCTCCAAATGACATCAAAATCTCAAGATGTCCGCTCCTGCATACGGGATATTTTGGCTTCACTTCTGTTGAAGGAAGTGGGGATGCGTCGTCCATCTTTATATGCAGTCTATGGGCCAAACAAACATTCAGAATTAAGCATGTAGACCTACGTACTATTAAGCAAAAATGGAGCTAAAGCATTCATTAGGACATTTGCACAATCAGTATGTTAGGAGTATTGGGATGACAATGAAACAAGAAGACATCTATATACTATACAAAGACACGTTGGAGCTGGGAGGATGGTGTGCTGGAAACTAATAAGGGAAGAAAATATCATCACTCATCTGAGAATAGGTCATCAACCATTGATTATATAAAGTAAACCGGAAAATTCACTCGCTGTAGCCAACCAGAAACAGTCCAACATGTTCTACTTTGTTGTAGAAAATACAATAGAATCACCTTCTTCAATAAACATGTAAGGCAGAACACCATGACTTTTCATTGTCCATTGGGGAAATTAACTGGCAAGATATGCTTTGACATTATTAAGCTTTTAAAAGAAACTGATTTAGCTCAAATAATCTAGAGGTTTCCAGTTTTTTTTCCCCACTTGCCATAAAACCTCAAAGAATTTTTTTTCTTCCAGCATAATCGCTTGTTCCACCCTCCAGTCCAGTAGGTGGCGGTAATACACATCTAAACTGAGTTGACAACCGCAAATAGAACTACAGATGAAGAAGAAGACAACGCTCTGCAATCAGATAGACTGTGTGGAAGGATGTAGGCTAGTAAGGGACCGTATTAGAAGTACTTCACGGTTGTAGAGATTATTTGAAAAGCACATAGTCGCATTTTATGTGCTGAACTCTTGCATCGGGATCTTGGAGCCAACATGGCTGCGACGGAAACAGGCGACGGACACAAACCGCTGAACACCAATCAAGAGGCGTCTGTCCAAGTCGCTGGCGCGGTAATGTTCCTCACGTTGTTACGGCTCTAGACATCTCTCATAACGTCGCTATATGAAGATATTGGTATGTCTAACAAATAGAAAGGTTAATTAATGAGCACAGTGGCTCGTTATTGTGTCGTGTGGACATAAAAGCTCGTTAACGGTAGCGAGCTAACGGACACACAGGGAGGTGTGCGGACTGCCTAGCTAGCGTTAGCTTAGCAACTGGTGAGCTAGTTGTGCTCTTGTTTACAGGTCATGTAATTAACATCTATCATAACATGGCTGAATCAGAGGGAGTCAGCCAGACGGAGGTAATGGAAGCCCTCATCTCTAATGTTGTAGCTGGAGGCTAAACAGCTGTGCAGCAGTGAGTGAGGCTAGTTGTGTTTACGGTGCATGAGCAGTGGTGCTATATCAGTAACAAGCTAGCTGATGTCATGTGTGTGTGTGTGTGTGTGTGTTTGGTGGGAATGAGCAGTTCAAACACACTGCGTGCTGATGTCCGTTCAGATTTAAACAAGCAGTGTTTTATTATAGCTATGTTTTTATACATGAATGTTGGCTATGATTACATTTAAGATGGCTATTCATTGGCTATATATATATATGAGATATATATATATATATATATATTAGAGGAAGTAGTTGTACTTTTAACTTTAACTTCTGCACTATTTTATGGCTTAGATTCTCTTTTTTAAACTTGCGTGGTTTTCCTTTTATACATAATAATAATACAACTTTATTTATAGACTATAGCACCTTTTCTAACAGGGGTTTAGTATTTTACAATAAAGTGAAGAAACAAGAGAATAAATAAAACAGGCAAATGAAGTGCAAACACTGCGCAATCAAATGAATAACAAAAAAGAGGCAGCAAGAAGAGGTATACAAAGAATAATAGAATAAGATAAGATAGAACTTTATTATTCCAGAAGGAAATTCTTGTGCCAGAGATTGCTAAAAAATACAACAAAATTACAACAAGTTCAAGTGTATAAAATAAAAATAAGATAAGTAAAATAAAAAAGGTAAAGTAAGCTAACAAACAGAAAAATAAGTAATATTGCACATGTTGAACATTAATATTGCACATAATGAACAGTGATATTGCACATGAGAATGTAAAAAGTAGTATTGCACATGATATTGATATTATATTTGTACTCGGTGTCTGGTGTCTATAATTGAATATGTCAATGATAGAACAAAGGAAGGCATAATAACGATAAAAAAATAAAAGATAAGAATAAAACAAAGGAAGAGTTAATGTTAAAGGCAATGTTGAACAAATACGTTTTCAATTGTTGTCTAAATGTTCAGAGTGCTTGCATCTCTTATTATTTCTGCATATTTAATGAGCATTGTTTGGAGGGAGGGGCGGCACGGTGGTGCAGTGGTTAGCACTGTCGCAGATTCAAAACCTGGCTTTCTGTGTGGAGTTTGCATGTTCGCCCCGTGTTAGCGTGGGTTTTCTCCGGGTTCTCTAGTTTCTTCCCACAATCCAAGGACATTCAGGTTAGGTCCATTGTTGACTCTAAATGTCCCGTAGGTGTGAATGTGAGTGTGAATGGTTGTCTATCTCTATGTGTCAGCCCTGTGATAGTCTGGAGACCTGTCCAGGGTGTACCCCACCTTCACCCAATGTCAGCTGGGATCGGCAAAGATTGACGAGATCATTAGTTATCTACTTACACTTAAAAAGAAAGTGAAGAGCAAATGTTCGACTTCTGCTTTTCAAAATAACTTTTTTAGGGGTACATTTCCCTCTTTAATCACAGATATTGTGACTAGTGCTGTCAATCGAAAATATTCAATCGCATGATTGTGTATAGTTAATCCCGATTATTTGCATGATTGTCCATAGTTAATCGTGATTAAGCGCAAATTAATTGCACATTTTTTATCTATTCAAAATTTACCTTAAAGGGAGATTTGTCAAGTATTTAATACTCTTATCAACATGGGAGTGGGCAAATATACTGCTTTATGCAAACGTGTATATGTATATATTTATTATTGTAAATCAATTAACAACACAAAACAATGACAGATATTGTCCAGAAACCCTCACAGGTACTGCATTTAGCATAAAACAATATGCTCAAATCATAACATGGCAAACTGCAGCCCAACAGACAACAACAGCTGTCAGTGAGTCAGTGTGCTGACTTGACTATGACTTGCCCCAAACTGCATGTGATTATCATAAAGTGGGCATGTCGGTAAAGGGGAGACTCGTGGGTACCCGTAGGACCCATTTTCATTCACCTACCTTGAGGTCAGAGGTCAACGGGACCCCTTTGAAAATGGCCATGCCAGTTTTTCCTCGCCAAAATTTTGCGTAACTTTGGAGCGCTATTTAGCGTTCTTCCCGACAAGCTAACATGACATGGGTGTTACCAATCGATTCCTTCGGTTTTCTAGTTCCATATGAATAACATTAAGACTGAGCCCACAACAACCTCTGAAAGACAGAATAGCAGCTGCGAACGCCAGCAGGCCATTGGACTGTTAAGAGGGTGATACTTTATGTAATAAAAGATTGATACGTGATGTCCGTGTATCAATACAATATTGCCATACAAAATATCACGATACAATGCTGTATTTATTTTTTTTTCCCAATCCTAATTTGCATGCATGAGGGGGGAATTCAATACATGCAGTCTAGTACAACACCATCACTAACTACAACCTCAACAAAAAAGTTGAATTAACACCTCTTGGAAGGTTTTATGAAAAAGTGACCGTTATAAGCTTTGTAAAGGAAGAATTTATGGCTGAGCTGTTGTATTGGATTGCATTAGAAGGTATACATGTGCCTAATAAAGTGTCTAGAAAAATAGAAGATGATGACAAGATGAAACTTGAAACAAGTCTTTTCATAGTATCATTAATAAAAATAGAGGACAATGAAATGAACACCTCCACTAAATATCCAATTGAAAGCTAACGTTATAAACACCTGTGTTTAATCATGCAGTCATCACTTGTGTCTAATGCAGCTCTGAGGAGAAATAAGACAGAGCAGTCACCTTCATTAGGAGCAGGAATCAGCATGAATATACGTGGAAGGTTATATATATATATATATATATAAAAATCCTATGCTGATATTTGGGGGTTGTATTTGTAGGACTCCTTTTTCAAAAAAAGTCAGTATTCTGGTATTGTACATAATGTTAATTGTTTATTGTCTTACACAGGTAACAGTGTGGACAGACGAGTCCATGGAAGCTGTATCAGAGCCGGGAGCATCAGTGGATGTTGTAGACCCAGAGCTTGTTCGTGAAGCTTCTCCTAGACTTTCTGAATATGGAGAGGAGGATAACTTTGTTGATGTTGCTGCAGAAAAAGAAATGGAAAGTGAAGACATTGAACATGAAGAGAGTGAGGCCGCTTCACAGTCGTATTTCTCCACAGAAGACACAATCAGTACAGTTTTGGTTCACGGTGGTGAGCCAGGGAGCACCTCAGAGTCTGAAAAAGAAGAGGATATTGAGGTGAAAACCGAGGAAGAGTTTGAGTTGAACGAAGAAAATGTGTCAGTAAAGGACAACCGCTTAGAGGAAAGTCCTGCAGGACCTGATGTCAGCGAGGACACAAATATGCACAAGAGTTCTGAGGAGCAAACAAACACAGACGTAAAGGTAGACCTAGACATCGACACTAAGGAGGACGTGGGCACACAGCAGGAGAAGGAGCCTCCTGGCAGTAAATTTAGGGTTTCTACAGCGGACGACCTCGATGAGATGATGGACATTGGCACAGTGGATCAGGTGGAACAAGAAGCTCAGATGAAAGAGGAGCAACTGAATAGTTTGATGGATGTGGATTGCAGCCGTTCACCTGCCAATTTAAATACAGGTAAAGTTCAAGCTGAAGTTTTATCACAAAGGTTTTGTGTTTAATGATGCAGAGAAACATTTTCAACCCCATGTGTTAAGGCCCAGACATACCAACCTGACATCTAAGAACTAGTGGTGACCAAGGCCACCAGTTGCATCGCCTCATGTCACCTTTGTCTTGACCAAAAAGATGCACTCAAACACACCGCAAGACGACAGTATATTCTATGCCTGCGTGAGGTGAAATAACTCTCCACACCAGCAGGTAGCGGTAGTCTGTATTCCTCATTCAAAAAGGGAAACCGGACGGTGGATAAACAAGCCATTGTTATGATACGTACATGAATTAAAGCGGCGTTTGACGACCATTTTCACACCACTCTCACTCACCACTTAGCTTCTTTCCAGATGGCCATGTAGCTGTGAAAATATCCGTGTATTGCAACGATCAGATCAGATCAGATGAAGATGAAAAATGAGAAGAGCCTTCTGTGTTTTTCCTCTTCACTTTACTCGTTGGCTTGCTTTCCTCACTTCCGTTTCTCTTCTCGTGCACTGATTCGTTTAAGCTGAACAGCCAATCAGAGTGATTTCTCTCACCGTCGGGCTACGCCACCGATTCAACATGCTGATCGGCCGGAAAAACTAGACCGACAAACGCTCACCGACGGCCCCAAACTGTCCGATGGCCGACTGTCAGCTTGGTTGTCGGGGCTTTTAATTGATGCAAATAGGGCTGTAAATTGGCAAGAATCTGCCGATATGATGCGTTTCATGTTACGGGGGTAATGATTCAATTTATTGTGATGTATTGCGATACTGTAAGCAAGGTGATATATTGTGATTTTTTTTTTTTTTCAAATCTATTTTTAGAAAACTGTCAGAAGTATAAAGAACACAATATGTATAAAACGTGTTAAAAAAGTCACTATGCGAAATGACTACTATGGGGTCTAACATCATCACACATGAATACAATTGGGTTCATTGGATCCACAAGAGTCTCAACTTTACAGTGATATCCAATTTATGCAATTCCAAGACTGTTTAGAGACCCCAGTATGCAGAAATATTCAAATACACCCTTTTAGAATAGGTGAAAATAACACATTTGTTCTGCATGCGAAAGACTACTTGGTTTTTGCCCAAAACGGCATGTGATTATCATAAAGGGGGCATGTCTGTAAACGGGAAACTCGTTGGTCCCCATGGAACCCATTTTCATTCACATATATTGAGGTCAGAGGTTAAGGGACCCCATGAAAAATGGCCCTGCCGTTTTTTTTCTCACCTCAATTTAGCGCAAGTTTTGACCGTTATTTAGCCTCCATCGCGACAAGAATGACATGGTTGGTACCAATGAATTCCTTAGGTTTTCTAGTTTCATATGAAGCCGTTATCTTCACGCTAGTCCACTACAACCTCTGGCCAGCGAGGCATCGGATTTTTATTAGGTTAATTAAAAATCGATACAGCGTTTTGGAGAATCGATACAGTATCGCAAAACATGATACTCATGTCGATATTTTCTTACACTCCTAGATGCAAAGCAAAAGTCGTGTGTTTTGGAAATTGTGGTGCACAAAATCACAAAGTAGACATGTAATTACTAATGAGTTATTAGTAACCTTGCTTCACGTGTATTTTCTTATGATTTTTGCTGTGGATGCCTCCTTGTCACATTCATGCAGAGCTTTTGGAGTAAACAATTACAGTAGTTGATAGCAGTGAACAGTTTAAAAGTTTGATCACATTGTTTACAGAGCTGCTTATTTAATGAATCATGTATTCTTAATTATGGTCTAAGCATTAGCCCCTTTGAAACATAGAATACATAACTTTCCTGGCTTCATCTTTCTGTGAAGAAAGCACTGCCTCTGTAGCATACTATTAATTTTTATATTTAAAATTCTCCCCTCACAGCCTCAGTGACGGAGGACAGTAACTCTGTTGAGGAGGAAGCTGATGTTAAACCCACTGTATTTCCACCGCCTGCAGAGGGGGAGCAAGTGGAGGACTTGAAAGTGGCTTTAGACTTGATGCAGTCCAGCTCGTCTCCGGTGTCTGAAGCCACGGCCAGTACAGGTGAGTGACCTCAGAGCAATGGTGCTTGGGGTAAAATGAAGTGTTTAACACCAGCGTGTGATTAAGGTATTGCCATTCTCATCCCACTTTAGGCTGTCACCATTCCATAAATGTAGTAGTCGATACCAATACCAGTGATATTCTATGTTACAAATTCAATACCGCAGTAAAAGGCAAAAGTAAAGCAATAAGTAAGAAGTTAAACAGGTCATAATTCCCTCTCTGTATCTATTTTATCTTGCTGTGAACACATCTTCAAACAACTGCCAAAAACTAGATTTTACAAGATTACATTTGAACACATCATGATAATGTTGTATAATTTACCTTTGCCCAATACTCATTTTTACTGAATATAGCCTGAATATTGTAAATCAATGGCACCTCCCGTGTTGTAATCGGCAGGACTAGAGCTGGTTAATGTTAGCAGTAAGCAGCACAGTCCTGCACTGAGCTAACAGCAACAACGTTAACTAGTTCTCGTCCTGCCAATATGATGTCAACACCGAGTTGTTGTTTACAATGTAGCATTATCAGGGACAAAATAGGGTGCGTCCCCTGGACGTGTCGAGGTGAGTTTACTGTGTCCCAAACACATTTTCTATCGTCCCCGGGACAACTTGATGCCATTAGTCACGACTTGAGGCATGACGGGACCTGTGGTACTGTATCGGTTCATGTGACATCCCTAATCCCTCTCGCACAATTTGACCAACCAGTCAAGCATTTAGATGATTGGCTCCTGAAAGGAAGTCTCTAGATTTTGAGATTTTGGCCAGTGCACAGCTCATTAAATGCTGAGATGTTAATTGTTGTAGTATATAGTGTATTACCCAATCCATTACACTATAAATCAGAACTGACAATCCAACAATTAAAACTAAATATTTTTAACCTGTCCAGTCAATTTCTGGCTGTCCAATCATAGACCATGTGATAAACAGGAAGGTAATCCAGGCGCTCCAAAATCTTCGAACAAGTAACAACGAGGAAGGAAATATAAAAAAGCCTTTAATTATAGTGGCTAAATCATTAGAAAAGCCAACATGTTTGGACCACTGTAGGTCTTCGTCAGGGCATTTAACAAACAGACAAAATTGGTGTGACCATGTGCTTTCATCTTTCATTTGTATGTCACTGTTGTAATGGATTATTTTCTGCATGTATTTATTTTCTTTAATACTTAACTTTGCACCTTATTCACAGTTAACAGATTGCCATGTTGCTTATGCTCCCGTAGGAAGGGACAGCTCATCACCAGCGACTGTAATGAATGGGATGAAAGTTGTTAAACTGTCAATACCAACGTTAGATACTGTAAGTATAAATTAGACAATCTGCTTCAGTGTGTTAATTAAAACAAGTACATAGAAATGGTTGGGGTGCTACCATGGAAGTTGAAATCTACCTCAGTTATGGTCGTGGGAGTCCAAACAACAACATATTTCTTTATTTCCTGTTGTAGGAATCTGCTGCTCAGACACTCAAGTCGTCTCCTTCACCACCTTTGGTCAAGGTGAAAGATGAGCCTATAGACGAAGAGTATGAACAAGCTCTAATATCGTCTGTATCTACAGCAAATGTGAAAGATGAGCCCAATACTGCAAAGGTGGGAGACACACACACACACACACACACACACACACACACACACACACACACACACACACATTTTCATAAGGATTTTGAAAGCTATATCCCTTTCAGGCATGACAGTCAGATGGCAGTTTGACATCAGGTCTCATGTCTGAATGACGTCAAAAGTCACGACGACAATCTTACTAGGTCTGATCTAACATTTATTATAAATACAGACTCTGTGTAATGTTACTCTCACTGTAATAAATGTATTATCTTAATTCAGTTCTTATGCACAAAGAAAATATCAGTTTATTAAAGGGAAAATTCTGCACCTTTTCATATAATGTCCAATCAGTGTTGATGGTAAATGTAGTCCTCAATGCGTGCTATATTGACTGAGAAAGCTGAGTTCTCTCGCTCGTAGAGCTGTTCCGGCAGTGCCTACATGTACCAGGATGCATTGCGGCAAGCCAAAACATAGTGTACTTATGCAGGTAATAGAATAAAAACACTGAGGCTCCGTAGTCCGAACCAGCGTGAACCAAGACGGCATATTTTCCACATTGTCAACGGCAGCACATTGTAGCTCCACTCCTTCCATTTTTACCTTTCACAATAAAAGCCCAACTTAAATTCACTCAGCATTTCGCTAAGAAGCAACTCAATGAAACCGCTTATAATAGCATTAGGTGCCAAAAATACTCACTCGGTCTTCTGCCTTCTCGGCCCTGCTGGTCTTTGGTTGTATTTTCCAGTTCATCTTCGGGATCCTGAAGGTCTTCAGCACACCTCTGTCCATGTGAGGAGTAAAACTCTCATGCATAGTAACTAGGGGTGGAACGGTTCACAAAATTCACGGTTGGGTTCATATTATGGTTTTGGGGTCACGGTTTCCGGTTCGGTCCGGTACATTTCTGTTACAGCAAGGAGGTCATGTTCTGATTTCAACATGCTTTTCATTAATTTGTTAACAAATGTTTGCCTTAACAAAAGTATGGCTTACATTAGGAACATAAACACTGCTTCATTGTCAAATCTTAATTGAAAGAATAGGAAAGAATTTGTTATTTTCATATAAATATGATGTAATTATAGACTGAAGACCATCAACATAAATTGAAGCATACTTTTTTTAGTCATTTTCATGGTAACACTAAATCCGTAATGCTCCCATACAGCAGAGCAAAACGATGCTGGTGGATCCTCCAACTGTACTTTAACGTGTCCACTCGTCATATCTTTGGGGTACAACACATGTGCAGCAAAATCTGGTCTGCACCCAGTATGAAGTTCTGAGCCGTTCGGGGATGTAGAAAACACTCTTAACATACCTCGCATCACAGGAATATCTGAAGAGATAATCTTTAGAACCATCAAAAAAGCTGGGCTTTGCTGACGATTACCAGGTGGGGGGGGCAAAATTGGCTTGAATCTCCTGTAGTGTGTGACAGGCATTAGGGAACGGTGCTTACACCATTCAAAGACAGCATTCGTGAATGTCTAGTCCTTGAATATGATATCCATAAAAAAGTCCTTCAATCAGGATTTGATGGATCCAGGATCACTGGGCCACCACTGACCCCTGTCTCCCCGTTCTGTTATTGACAGGAGGACTTGAGGATTGGATCGGTCTTCTCTGTGACCCCAGCTGTCGAAACACAGACGCTTCCCCTTGTCAGTCCCTCATCATTGCAGATGTCCTGCTCCCACTGCAAGAAGAACCTGATGAAGGGACAGACAGCTTTCCAGAGGAAGGGCTCCCCAGCACTCTTCTGCTCCACCGCCTGCCTCACCACATCTCTTCCCACATCCAAAGGAGTCACTAAGATCTGCCACAACTGTCAAAAGTGAGTTCAACAGGAAACTGTGTCATCTTTCCAAATTTCCGACTATTCTGAGACGATTAAGATAATGAGTTATTGACTGTATAACTGTAGATAAACCTGATCAAAGATCATGACCCAAATAAACTATTACTGAATTTGGATCTCTTATTGATGTTATCCCAGGTTGATATTTCGGCCTCAGGATGTCATTCTGGCTCCAGATGCTAAAGGCACCATGAAGGAATTCTGCAGCCAGAACTGCCTGACCTCCTTCAACTACAAAAGGAACATCTCCAAATACCGGATCTCTGCCACCACCACAAAAACACCACAACCAATAGCACCACAGTCACTCTGCAGCATGTGCACCAGATACTGCGTTGTAAGTCAAACAGACGAGGGCTGCAATTCCCGATTATTTCCGTTATCGATTAATCTGTCAATTATTTTCTGGATTAATTGGTTAGTATGATTTGAGCATATTTTTTATGCTAAATGCAGTAGGCTATCTGTGAGAGTTTCTGGACAATATGTGTATTTAATACTCTTATCAACATGGGAGTGGACAAATATGCTTGCTTTATGCAAATGTATGTATTATAGGAAATCAATTAGCAACACAAAACAATGACAGATATTGTCCAGAAACCCTCACAGGTACTGCATTTAGCATAAAACAATATGCTCAAATCATAACATGGCAAACTGCAGCCCAACAGACAACAGCAGCTGTCAGTGTGTCAGTGTGCTGACTTGACTATGACTTGCCCCAAACTGCATGTGATTATCATAAAGTGGGCATGTCTGTAAAGGGGAGACTCGTGGGTACCCATAGAACCCATTGACATTCACATATCTGGAGGTCAGAGGTCAAGGAACCCCTTTGAAAATGGCCATGCCAGTTTTTCCTCACCAGAATTTCTCATAAGTTTGGAGAGTTATTTATCCTCCTTCCCGACAAGCTAGTATGACATGGTTGGAACCAATGGATTCCTTAGGTTTTGTAGTTTCATATGATTCTCCCTAACTTTAAAACTGTGCCTGCTGCAACCTAAAGATCGGAATGTGCGACAGTTTTGCTTGAAGAAGTATTGAAACGATTAATTAATTATCAAAATAATTGCCTCTCTGTTGATCGACTTATTATTTCAGCTCTAAAACAGAATCTAAAAGCATGGAAATGATCATATCTTTTCCTTCTTCCCTTACGAGTATCCACACAATAGTTGTAAACCCAGTTATATACTTAATTTGTAAATCTATTACAAACTGTGTGCTACTTACAGACAGTAAATAAAATCTAAATGTTTAACTTAATTTAAGATTTGTATTCATTAAAAATCATCTGATGCATCAGAATTCCGTTTTCCTGGGCTGAATGATGCAGTAAAGACTTTTTCTTGTACTAGTCCTGCATTGTTATATCACAGTATATACAGTATTAAACAGTACAGAAGTAGTAAACAGAACCTTTTACCTCGCTGCCCTTGTAAACTACACTTTGTTAAGTGAAACGATCGATCTCTGAACTAACATACACTGTTCTTTTGTCAACCCTCCTGCAGAGTAAACATGAGGTGATTCTGAGCGGTGCTGTCCACAAGATCTGCAGCGACGCCTGCTTTAACCGTTTCCGTACAGTAAACAACCTGACAATGGCCGGCTGTGCGAACTGCGGCTCCTACTGCCACAACAAACCGCTCATGCTGAAGATGGACGACAGCAACAAAACTCTGTGCAACGCAGAGTGTCTGGCCAAGTACAAAGAGGTATGGAAAGTTAAAAAAAAAAAAGACAACACTAACAGGAATTTGATTGGTCAGACTGGTGCTGATGACACCCGGCGTACTATATGTCATAAAACATGAAAATATTCACAACAATAGTCATCAGGCAAGCTATTTCTGTTGTGATGTGCCTTAAGCCATGCACACGTACGGAGCAGTTCCACAGTCTGATTTTCCACATGACTGCTGTCAAAAGATCCGTTATAGACTGTAGGGAGCTTATTACATAACAATATTAGGGCAGTCAATCGATTATAATATTTAATCGCAATTAATCACACATTTTTTATCTGTTCAAAATGTACCCTAAAGGGAGATTTGTCAAGTATTTAATACTCTTATCAACATGGGAGTGGGCAAATATGCTTGTTCTATGCAAATCTATTTATTATAGGAAATCAATTAACATACAAAAAAATAACAGATATTATCCATAAACCCTCACAGGTACTGCATTTATCATAAAAAATATGCTCCAATCATAACATGTCAAACTGCAGCCCAACAGGCAACAACAGCTGTCAGTGTGTCAGTGTGCTGACTTGACTATGACTTGCCCCGAACTGCATGTGATTATCATAAAGTGGGCATGTCTGTAAAGGGGAGACTCGTGGGTACCCATAGAACCTATTTACATTCACTGATCTGGAGATCAGAGGTCACGGAACCCCTTTGAAAATGGCCATAGCAGTTTTTTCTCACCAAATATTTAGCCTAAGTTTGGAGCGTTGTTTAGCATCCTTTGCGACAAGCTAGTATGACATGGTTGGTACCGGTACTGAGCTGGCTATAACCTCCAAAAGATCAATTTTGTTAATGCGTTAAAGAAATTAGTGGTGTTATCGCATTATTCTTCCACTGGCATGTAAGTCTATCAAAACATCACAACAATGCACGATACTCTCTGGAGTATTTAACAATAAATAAATAAATGTACATTACTGGAGTAATATCTTAGATGTTGTGGCTCAAACTATAGTCTGGGCTGAGGCTGTGCTGTGATAGAA
>CAKAOH010009672.1:0-55482 GCA_916701665.1 Sebastiscus tertius
AACAAAGGGACCACAAAGTTTGGTCGGAAAAAAGCACTAAAACCATCAACAACTCTATGTTATACTGTCCAATGTACAAATAAACCTAACAATATAGATATACAACTTTTTTTGCATTGCACTTTTCTTTTCTTAAAACACCTTACATACTGTGTGGAAAGTAGCTTCTATACATAGAGAGCATACCTAAAAATGGCAAGTACGGTGTCTAAAAGGATGTAGTAGGACTGATTTCAATTAGAGTTTTGGCAACGAGGCTGTGGCAGGGAAAAGAGTCGTCCGTCCGTCCGTCTGTCTGTCTGTGCGTCCTTTTTCTTTTTCTTCTTCTCTGGGGAATGGGGGTTGCATGGCAACAGTGAGGTCAGCGATGTGTGTCTTGTCTGGAGCCGGGCCCTCGGGTGCTCGTCCACATCTCAACAAGTGTTTTATGGAGAGAAAACGGCTGCGTTTTCGTATGGATGAGGTGTCAGGACAACTGCAGCTGGTCAGCACTGCTGAAAAACTTCGTCTTCAGTGTACGCTTGTGCAAAGTGTATGTGTGTGTGTGTGTGTGTGTGTGTGTGTGTTTGTGTGCATGCATGTGGGTGTGTGTTTCTTTCTTTCTCTGGTGTTTTCTCACAGAGGCGCTTCACGGAATATCTTCTCCCCCCTTTGGCAACACTTCCCTGTCATGAGAAGAAAATTGATTCATAAATACCAAGCAGTCATTTCAATCAAATAAAAAATGACCCACTTTGTTTTTTTGTTTCAAAGTTAAAAGCACAAGATGCAGTAAGTTTGTAAGTAAATGTCTTAAAATGACTGAAGCATTTTAATCATTTCATGATGTCTTATTTTTTTTGTTATAAAACTCTTCAAACCATTAGTTCAAAGTAATGAAAAATCAAGCAAATCAAAGCAAACAACAGCAACAATGGGAAGAATTATAAGAAAGAAAAAATTAATATTTACCACGACATCACTGCACCACACAACACTTGTGCTTATTTGCATTAGGTTTACCTGCCCCCGCTGTTATTCGGAAGGACAGGAAGACGGGCTGGCAGGGGGACAGAACAGAGACAAAAAGAAAACAGAGTTTTTATGAACGCTCTCTGGGATCCAGTTGAAACTCTTTCCCTCTCTGACACACAGGTTAAACTCACATACCATGCACTGGGCATTTTTGGGCCCGTGTGCTAACTACATTGGACATTTTTTAAACATAGCCAGCTGTGATTTTAGCAGTAGTGTGTGGCTGGGAGGTGAGGGCCGCTGCAGTATCCGTCAGTGTGCTCAGGTCACCTCACACACACACACTACTGTCTATGGCACACTGAGTATTGATGAAAGACCTGATTTAAGGCGCCTCTCTTTCAGCGGAAGACCTTCTGTCTGACACCGCGGAGACTGGAGCGACGGTGTTAAACGCTTTCTATACAGTCAGCTTTAAAAACATCCTCTGACTTTCTCTCTCTCTCCACTTCTTTAAGTTGTTCCTTAAATATACTGCTCAAATAAGTGGTGAGTGAAATTTAGTTGCAAGATTGAATATATTTGTACTCTACATATTGTTTTTAATTCTTTATCACAAGGATTATGCTTCAAAATGTTCTTCCTCTCTATCTGGTAAAGCACATGAAACATCATTTACACTATTGGAAACCAGTGGTGGAATATAACTTAGTACATTTACTCAAGTACTGTACTTAAGTACAATTTTGACATACTTGTACTTACATGAGT
The DNA here is from genome assembly GCA_916701665.1 of Sebastiscus tertius. Lineage (NCBI taxonomy): Eukaryota > Metazoa > Chordata > Actinopteri > Perciformes > Sebastidae > Sebastiscus > Sebastiscus tertius. The sequence goes on from CAKAOH010009672.1 coordinate 1,726, forward strand.
ATTTCCATTTTATGCTACTTTATACTTCTACACCTCTAAATTTCACTGGGAAATTTTTACCCCAATTCTCCAAACTTACGCTAAATTCTGGTGAGGAAAAACTGTCATGGCCATTTTCAAAGGGGTCCCTTGACCTCTGACCTCAAGATATGTGAATGAAAATGGGTTCTATGGGTACCAACGAGTCTCCCCTTTACAGACATGCCCACTTTATGATAATCACATGCAGTTTGGGGCAAGTCATAGTCAAGTCAGCACACTGACACACTGACAGCTGTTGTTGCCTGTTGGGCTGCAGTTTGCCATGTTATGATTTGAGCATATTGTTTTATGCTAAATGCAGTACCTGTGAGAGTTTCTAGACAATATTTGTTATTGTTTTGTGTTAATTGATTTCTAATAATAAATATATACATACATTTTCATAAAGCAGCATATTTGCCCACTCCCATGTTGATAAGAGTATTAAATAGTTGACAAATCTCCCTTTAAGGTACATTTTGAACAGATAAAAAATGTGTGATTAATTTGTGATAATCATGATTAACTATTTTAATCTATTGGCAGCCCTAATACTAATATAACAAGTAGTATACAAAGTATCTAAAATTGACTCCACCTTGATGAACTACAACATTAAAATGATCTTAAATGTATTTGTTAGTGATGAAATAGAATATTCTATAACACTGTGAAAGGAGCCATAAATACTTTTACTCTTGATACTTTAAGTACATTTTGCTGATAATACTTGAGTACTTTTACTTAAGTAACATTGTGAATCCAGGACTTATACTTGTTAGACCATGGTATTTCTTCTTTTACTTAAGTGAAAAAACTGAGTACCTCTTCCACCACTGTTGGAAACTAAACTTAAAGAAATGGTAATAATGGCACTTAAACTTTCAGTAATGAGATATTTGTTGATAACTGAGCCCAATATAATCGTAAAGTTGCAATAAAATCAATGCAGGTGAAAGCCTGTGCAATAAAAGTAAACCACATATTAATACCTGCAATAACATTATAATCCTCATATAGTTGCAACACATTCCAGATGTACAGTGTGTAATACTAACAGCTGTTTCCCTACGAGATCACAGACTCAAACAGTGAAGATGTTGTTACCTTGTGGTCCCCCATGCAGACATTGGGCCCGATGTTATCATAGACTATAGACTTCTCTTCATTTTCAGGCTGCGGATACACAAAATAAAACATTTCGTGGGATGAAAACGTGCAGAACAACATACATGTTTAATTCGTTGTATGAAATGAGGTTTTCCACACCGTGCTGCAGCTGTTACACAGTAAACACACACAGGATGCCGAGTCAGCAGCACCGTGTTTGTGTTTACACAGTACAGTCATTTACATTACGTGTGTCATGTTTTATGACACATTCATGGATGAGAAATCAATGTACCAGCTTCATTAAACACAATTAGCGGGATTATGTTTGTTTATTTCAAAATAAAAGTCATCTAGAACCGCAGAATGAGATTAAAACATGTTTATATTAACAACAGAGGATAGTAGCTTCACTCTACTCTTATTTTTTTGTGTGTCGTTGTGAATTTGAACATTAAAATTAATCGTAAATATCTGCAGGACAATGACAATTTGTTAAGGTGCTAACAGGACTGAACTGGGACAAAAAGTGGCCCACCACAATCAATCACACACCACCAATCCCCCCTACATAGGCTATACCAACTGTGCCACCACTAAAGCCATGTAGAGTAAGAGGGAATTAAGGAAGGTTATATACCTACCAAAATGGCGTTGCAAAATTGCATACTCTGTGATGAACAGAGCTTTCCACAAGTATATGGAGTAGACCTGCCAGTGGGGGAAAAGTAGACAGCTAGGGAAGTCTGGGCTCATGGCCCCCGCGGAGAAAAATGTTGGCTGTAAAAGCCCAAATTTGCTTCCTCTAATGCCACAATTCCATCATATACACTGATCTTAATTATTGCATATTTTAATGAGTTTACCTGCCTGATGGTAGTGAATTATTTGTTGTTCTTGTGAGTTTTAGCCCACACAGTCTGTAAATAGCTGTTAATATTTAAAACCAGCCTATTCCTTATTATTTATTTACAGTATGTATTTATTGACACCTGTAAGGTTTATCAAGACATGCCACAATGATGGTTAATAATTCATCCGTTCATTCATGGAGCCCATAAACGTCTGTGTGGTGTATATGAAGAGGAAATGCAGCGCTTTCAGTGGACTTTTTAAAGCTTACTGCGTTACTCTGTACACACGACATCTATTGCATGTCTGTCCGTCCTGGAAGACGGATCCCTCCTCTGTTCTCTCTTCCTGAGGTTTCTTCCATTTTTTTAATTTTTTTATCCCTGTTAAAAGTTTTTTTTGGGGAGTTTTTCCTCATCTGAGGAGAGGGTCATACTGTAAAGGATAGAGTTGTATCTTGTACAGATTGTAAAGCCCCCTGAGGCAAATTTGTGATATTGGGCTGTATAAATAAAACTGACTTGACTTGACAATTGTCAAGTTGCTGCCATCGGTGTTTTCCGGTGTTTTTGAAGTAGCCCGTCTAAAGAGGATGTCTCCTGTCTGTGCAATAAATACAGTTCTTAATGTGTTTTGTCATCAATTATTTTGCTACTATTTGTCAAACACTGGAGACAACTCTCTGCTCTGTACTCGGCAGGACACAACCTCTCAGCTGAACGCTCACACATTCATATTCATAGAGAGCATGTAGAGGCGGTACTGATACAGACAGATAAGCACATTTCTCCATCATCATCACCAGCCCAGTGTCAATTTAGATAAAAAAAAAACAAAAACAAAAAACAATCGACCGATCTATCTGCACGTGGGCCCACCGGGAGAGAGCTCGGTCTGTCAGATGGCCTGTCCAGCCCTGGGTGCTGATAAAATCCTAAACCAGTGTGGTCACTATGTGCAGTTTATTTGTCATTTGAATGACATTTCTGGTTAATATATATTTATTCTGACTCAGCCATTGAGTTTGCAACTTAGTATAAATAGTTGGGGGTAAGGCTGTAAGGTAGGTAAGGTATATCATGGTATGAAAGTTGACATATTGTCTACATTTAAAGATCTATGATATTGAAAAAAACTGACACAAGTGAGTGTGTGAGTTTAAAGGTAGAGACAGGAGCAGTCTGACTGCTCTGTGGTACACCTACAGTATATGTTAAATGTTAATAATAATAGGACATTATTTTAAAAGCTCACAGCTGGTACTTTTAATTTAGTAGTTAATTACATGCTATAGTGCTGCTGACATGTAAACTAACATGCTTTAGTTATATAACATGTTATAGTTACATGTGTGTGTTTTTTTATCAGGTTCATAATTCTGTTTATTATAATTCTGTTCTCGTTCCTTTAAGGGTCATTGTAACTGATACTACTACTACGACAACAACTACTACTACTACTACTAAAAATGATAGTGTAATACTGTATACCATGCTACCGTGATATTGGTATGCCTCTACCGTGATATAAATCTCATATATTGGGGACAAATGTAAAAAGAGCACCAGTTGTATCTGCTAAGTAATTAAGGGTTTATTATGTAATTAGACACTTAGTTCAGAGAATTGTAAGGGACAACCATTAGTACAATTAAGACAATCTACCGGCAAGGGACCAACACAAAGTGATATTTGTCTCAATTATATTATACAATTGCTCAAGGGAACTTTAACGATGCTGGATTTATCTTTTCTGAATAACTCAGGAAACATCCCAAACACCATAAGTTTGTTTTGTTGAATTGAATTGTAGCAGAGCATCTGATTTATGAATAACACCAGTATGCATTGAGCTGAATGCACCTTTAGGAACTCCGCTCACACAGTTTGTGCTGCACACGGAGCAGTGAGGAGAAATGAAAAGCAAGGAGTAATTTACAAAGTGGACATTTGCCTCCGGACCAAATACTCTCTCGCTGTAATCTAAGTGCCCATCTGAGGGAATCATGTTTCAATATCACTTTCTGCACACAAAGAAGCCGTTACTCGCTCGCACATGAATCTGCAGACTGCAGTATAAATCACACTTGTCTGGTTGAACTAAAGACTTTTTAAACAGCCGCCCCAACCCCCACCTACACACGCAGTTGGTTGAGCTGGTGGGTGCTACCAGTTGTGACTCGGTGAGCTGCACTGGCGCTTCAGAAGAAAGAGACAGAGAGCTTGAGAATGAACCATAAAGCGAAATCCAAATTAACTTCAGACCAATCCGGCGGCGGAGCGGGGTCAGCAGCACACGATGTGCCGCCACCTCACTCTACCTTTCCTAGCGGGCCACGCACTGGCACCTCTCTATTTGTCTGGCAGCCGGCCCCGAGCCGCTGCCTCCCAAAGCCGGAGATACATTCATCAAACACACACTTGATAATTTACAAAGGCAGCATAAAATTGTGGATTTTCGGGCTGCATAATCTTTAGACAGATAAACAAATTACCCGGGGCCCTCCGGCAGAGAGGGAGCGCTCGCTCGGCTAAACATTCATTACCGGCGCTCCCGGAGCTGGTGCCGCGCCGCACAGCCAGCGGGCAACCTTTGGCGTGTTAGGGCTCGGCAAGCAGAAAATAACATGATGGCGAGTTAACCGACCGTGCCATGATAGATGACGCCACACGCCGGGCTGTTTACGGGCCTATGTCTCAACAATCTGCAACGCTCGGAGCCAGAGAGTGTGTGCTCAGTGAATCATCAGCCAATCTGCGAACACACTAACTGTTCCACTCTGTCCCTGCATTACAAGCAATTAGCCGGTGCTTGAGGGGAAGGAAAGCAAACAACAACCCAGCTGTGTGTGTGTGTGTGAATCACTTTTTTTTTTTACATAATTCTGACACATTAAGTGGGTGAAATAAACTGGGGTGTTATTGCAGGCTTTGTTTTTCACAACTGTAATGCAGTGATCAGAGTTGTTGTTCTACTGCGGCTTCAGTCAGTTAAGAAGAAAGATCAGGAAGGAATTTGTCATTTGTGGTGGACAAAAGAAAGCCAAACTTCCTGAGGAGCCCCCTGCTGTGGACTGTACCTGTACAATACACTGCTGCATGTCTTTCCCAGCACTGAAAAGACTCAAAAGTTGAACTTATTCCCAGTTTTTGGGAGATTAAAATGCTAGAAAATGGTGGTCGTGGCGGCTTTTTTACCCCCAAATCAAAAGGAGTTGACTGAAGGCCCTGACACACCAAAACCGATGGTTGGCCATCGGACAGTTTGGGGCTGTTTGTTGGCCTAGTTTTTACGGTGTGTCCCACACCGTCGGCTCTGGTCTGCCCATGTCGGAAGCTTTTTGATTCAGCCCGTCGGTGAGAAAAATCACTCTGATTGGCTGTTCAGCTTAAGCGAGTCATTGCGCAAGAAGAGAAAAGACAGCAGATGACGCAGTCACGTGGGAAAGAACGATAGACAACTGGGAACCAAGCTGACTGAAAAAGGAAGGACAACAACAGCAGTCATGGCGGCCACGGCTAATGAAAACACGGAACATAAAGTAGTAGTAAGATGGACCTCAGAAATGGAGGACCAACTTGCTGATTTGTAGCAGCAACACAAGTGTTTATTTAATGTGTCTCCATGACTTCATCCATATTTCTTTCTTCGTGAATTTTCAGTTTGAAGTAGTGCAAAAACTAACATCGCTAATTCTTCCTGCCCGTCGTCCGCCATGTTTGTTTGCTCAGAACACACTCTATAGGAACAAAACGGTTAAATTTAACATAACATTTCGTTAAATGTGGGGTTTCTCACATTTTCAACAACTGTTAAGATTTAAAAAATCTTTAAGTGTGGGCCAGCCTTTATGGAAAAACGACAAATCTGGGGAAACTTTGCAGAGCCGCATGGCGGATCTCTAAAGTAATCCAGCAAACAGAATAGGAGGAGAGTATCGAGGTGGCAGATTGGCTGCAGTTTACAATGCTGGGATGGATTTGAAGCTGAGCGGGGGGACGACTCTCTGAGGAAGGAGACCGATCTGTGGCTTTATGAAGAAGATGAGGCCCACTGGAACTCTATAAGTGCTGGGATATATATACTGTCTGGGTGGACCCGTGGCTTAGCGCGGCAAATTAATATTCACAGACACCTCATCCTTCCATCTGTGAAGTGACGCAGGGCGGGGAGGGTAGTGTGGATCAAGGACGATAGAGTTGTAGAAATGAAGGGGGTGACATTTTTAAAGACAGTTGTATTTTAGTCGAGTGTGACATTTTGGTTAGAATAGGAAGGAATCTGACTTTTAAAAGCTATCAAAACCCATGAATCGGATCACAAGTGGCAGGTTTTGACTCACCTTTAAGACCAGGTCTCTGGCAGAGGGAGACAAGAGGATTCGGTCACACCAGGCGGGACATCTGGTGTTCATGTACTGCTTCCCCTGACTGCTGTCTTCACTGTATGGATAACTGAAGAGACACACAAGAAAAACACAATCAGTAAACATTTATAGTCATTAATACACGTTTGGTATGTACTAGGGCTCAATCAAATATTAAATCAAATTAATCACAATTTGTACCTTAAAGGGAGAATATTTAATACTCTTAACAACATGGGAGTGGACAATATGTTTGCTTTATGCAAATGTATGCATATATTTTGTTTGGAAATCAATTAACAACACAAAACAATGACAAATATTGTCCAGAAACCCTCACAGGTACTGCATTTAGCATACAAAATATGCTCAAATCATAACATGGCAAACTGCAGCCCAACAGGCAACAACAGCTGTCAGTGTGTCAGTGTGCTGACTTGACTATGACTTGCTGCATGTGATTATCATAAAGTGGGCATGTCTGTAAAGGGGAGACTCGTGGGTACCCATAGAACCCATTTACATTCACATATCTTGAGTTCAAAGATCAAGGGACCTCTTTGAAAATGGCCATGCCAGTTTTTCCTCGCCAAAAATTAGCGGAAGTTTGGAGCGTTATTTAACCTCCTTCGCTAGTATGACATGGTTGTACCAATGGAGTCCTTAGGTTTTCTAGTTTCATATGATGCCACTATCTTCACTCTACCTTTAAAACTGAGCCCGCTACAACCTCCTAAAGATTGATTGCGTTATTGTGTTAAAGAAATTAGTGTCCTATAAAATGAATTTGCCTTGACGCGTTAACTTTCACAGCCCTAGTAGGAACTTTATTTTCTAGTAAATTGCTGCACAAGGAACAAGACAAGAGAGGAAAGCCAATAAGGAAGGCAATAAATCTGATTTGTATGAATCTGCGGAGGAGTAATAAATATGAGACGTCACGTCATCTGCCTTATCTCCGAGACAGAGATCAAAATGTTTTCCAGAGAAAACAGGAGGTCCATAAGTATGACCAATCATCTGAGTCATCTCTTGTATCAACACACATGGATGGCTCAATCAAAGCAATCTTTCTCTGCCAACTGTACAGGTTGTGAGTGTGTTTGTGAGCGAGAGAGAAAGAGCGATTTAGTCTGAGCGAGCCAGAGGGAGATTCAGTTGCCCATATGTATAGCTACATCCCTACACGGTCATCAAAAACAGATTAGGCGCCGCAGCAAATGGCCGTGAGAGATTGTATCTCCGAACAGCAGGGAACAATCGCATGATTTAAGCGCCGGCAGGGCTGGAGTCGGGCGGAGAGCCACGGAGCTGATACAGATTTACATTGTTGAGAATTCAATTTGCGCCTTTCGGCTCATCAAAGTGCTTCAGATTTACACGCCACCAATCCAATTTGTTTGTGGGCGCTCATCAGGATGTAAGACTGGGCTTACATACTGTAATACCAATCCAATTTGCTCCTTCAGTGCCACACGTGCTAACCGTAGCATAACACAAAGTGCCTCTTCTCCGAGGATGGTGGTATCCTAATGATAAAATAAACACATACACATCGGGCCTTCGATTCATCACACTTGCCAAGCTCTGATAGCTTAATTGGACTTTGTGCAAAGGCAGAATACATTTTATAAGCATTTGGTTGTGGTTGCTTTGTATGTATGTGTGCATTCAAATCATTGTGTGGCTGCTACTGCTGCAGCTGCAACTGTTTCTAACACTGCTACAACTACTGGTACTACTAGTACTAGTAGAATACTATTACTTCTCTATATGTGCTCACAGCTAACCAACATGATTTCAACCAAATTGTAACTCTTCTGATGAAACTTGGACTAAAATCCAATAATGATACCAGATTTTTTTTCTTAACGGTAATGATAAAGACTTGGGTTTATTAGCGCCCCAGTGACCTAGGGGTTAAAGGGGTAGTTCGGGTGTTTTTGAAGTGGGGTTGTATGAGGTACTTATCCATAGTTAGTGTATTACCTACAGTAGATGACGGTCAGTACACCCCCAGTTTGGAGAAGCAGACAGGAGTTACCACACTGAACCAAAGTAATGCACTGCTGTGGACGAGGCCGGCAGCAAAATGAAAGAATGGTCCACCTAAAATAATCAATATCAGTTTAAGTGTACGCTATATTTAGAATATTTTCACCACTTTACCTTGCTGTCAGACAGCCCTTTCAAAACAGGGAACCGAAGCCGCTGTATCCATCTATGCCCTCGCCAAAGCCACCAGACTCCATTGAAAAAAACTGTAATTTTACCTCTTGTTTGTGTTATTGTGTGACTCTGGTGAATCCGAACTAACCAAAGTCACACAATAACACAAACAAACTAACCGATCGAGGCAGCAGTAGACCAGCAACTTCCGTGTTCTGCGAGGTAAAATTACTGTTTTTTTTCAATGGAGTCTGGTGGCTTTGGTGAGAGCATAGATAACGGCTTCAGTTCTCCGTCAGAAACATAGACAGTATAGCTGTTTCACGGCAAGGTAAAGCGGTGAAAGTAATGTACATATAGCGTACACTAAAATGGATATAGATTTTTTTAGGTGAGCCTTTCTTTTAGGTGGCTAAATTATGTTTTGCTGCTGTCCCCGTCCACAGCACAGACTATGGAAAAGTACCTCATGCAACCGAACTATCCCTTTAATGCACAGACCATGAACCGCAACGTTCCCAGTTTGCATGCAACTGGGGACGTTTGCTTGACTGTCTTCACGTCACCCTTGTGTTCTCTGAAACATTACATTACACTGATACAACAGCTCAAACAAAGGAACAATCAGTCAGACAGCCTTTCCTATAACAGTGCCAAAAACAATTAATTTTAATTTACTACGAGTGACAGAGTTACAGAACTCAACACTTACCCTTCTGTCAAAATGTGAACATTAGGATACTAGTTTTCTAGTCTTCTCTCCTGCCATCTTGTTGCCTTGATCAGCGCTCTGTTATTCCTTTCCTTGCATGTGTTTTTTCTTATTTACTATGAATTGTAGCTAATCACTGTGTGTTGCAATGGCATTATTTATTGGTGGGTGTGTGCTGTGCTATTTTGTGCATATTTGTTATGTCTGGTTTATAGATTTTAGAAGATGTGTCATTTTATTCTTTGCCTTTTTCAGGCCAGGGAATGAAAATGAGTCTTTTAGATTACCTCTGATTCATTTTAGGGGTGCAACTAACAATTATTTTCATTGCCGATTAATTGATTAATTGTTTGGTCTATAAAATGACAGAAAATAATGAACCAAAGCCCAAGATGACGTCCTCAAATGTCTTGAGTGTGTGTGTGTGTGTGTGTGTGTGGTGGCCTGTGTGTATGGGGTTAAGGCTGGGGCATGAGGTACCCTCATCTGGCTCACGCACACACACACACACCCATGCACTCACGCACACACCGAGCCCCCCCACCAGGTGAACAAACAGACCTGCAGAAAGCTACTTAGAGAAGTTCCCTGCCTCCAATTAGCATTAATAGCACTTAAACCATGGGGGAAATGCATGGGGGTTTTGGTATGCTAATCAAAGGGCTAAAGAAGTGATCCCGGGGATAAAAGAGAGCATGAAGAATAGGATGAGTGAAACAGAGATAGACAAGGAGGCAGAAGAGAGGGGATAAAGACGGATCAGACAGAAAGTGGTGGAAAAGAGCAAAGTCTTCAAAGGGCTTGTGGAGCAGCTCCACTTCAGGGTGGCCTGAGTGCTGCTGCTTCCTGAGGGACGGTCCCTGGCCTTAAACAGCCTGTGAACAATCCTGCTATCAGGGACTCTCTTATAGCTTTATTGACTAACAAGCCCGGGGTCATTTTGGTGTTAAAGAGATTGAGAGAAAATCAAGTTTTCCCCCTCACCTCCTTCAAACAATGAACTCCCCGCCTGATAGCGAACTTCCCCTGGAGCACTTCAACAACAAAACTTCGCTATCGTTCAGTCATTTTTGATGACAGCCGGCCATTGTAGAAGCTGATTAAAAATGCTCAACAATGGCCATTAAAGGGCCATTCTGCGTCCCTGTGTGTGCAGGTATAGGTTGTTCCCCTTTCTGTTTTACCGCACCCTCCGTTGGCTCCGATAGAGATAACAAGTCTTAATGCAACAGCAAACAGTGGAATGGCGCTCTGGGGCCAAAGTGATTAATGTGTCCGATTAGCGAGCTCACAAACTTATCGGAGGAAGGTAAACGGTCCGAGAGGGCGTGTGGGCTGGAGGCCGTCAGCTCATATCAGACCCTTATTGCCCGCAGCAAGACTAATTACACTAATTAATGGGCCAAGCTGATAACTCCAACAATTGTGTACCTGTATAGGAGGGGGAGCCGCACTTCAACGTATCCACACACACATATATATACATACAACACATACTGTACACTGCTTTACCATCTCTGGCCCCAGGGCTAATATGTTACACTACTAATAATGATTTGTAGAATGTAAAAATACTAAGAGTTGTAAAATAAATAGGAAAAGATCAAAAAATAACGACACAATTTAGCCATGAATGACCTTTAGGAACAGATGTGACAGTAAGAATACAGGTTTGATTCAGTAAAGAAAAGTCTTATGTCTCAAAGAGAGAATAATTTGGTAAAAGTCATGCATTTACAGGTGGGATAGTTGACGTATTGCCACTTTGTCCTGATTAAGATGCTATTGAATCAAATGTGCTCTGTTGCAGTTTAAGATCCCTTACAGGACTACTGGTACATCTCACTTCCTGCACTTAATAATGCACCAGAGCCAAATAGTTTAGATTTTTACTGGTGGTACTCAAAATAGAGAGAGAAGAAGAAGTTCATATATAGTATGTCAGGTGCATTTTTGGTCTTTAACCTAAATATTGAAGGGGAAATCCTTTTCCCTTATCATAATGCATGGTCCTCTAACGCGGCTGGTTCTCAGATTTTTTTTGCATAATTAATTTGCAGTATACTATATTTAGCTATCCTGCAGGTGCATAGATCTTGAGAAAGTACAAAAGTGACAGCTAAAAAGATCTGCACAGTGCTGCCAATGCCTTTAAATACACTGTTTATCTAAGAGGACAAGCTTTAAAAAGAAATGACACGTCTTTACTTTATTAACAGTATTTAATAAGAAAAGTTTGACCATCATCATCAGTGTTGGATAATCACACTGCTGATGAAATATCTGTCTAGGTTTACTCAGTTTTGTGTAAAGTTGACATAAGAATACTGCTTCCCTGCTTGTTCCTCCATTTATTTGTGTTGCTGACCACACAGGCCGAGATGATACATGTGTGTGCGGTCGCACGTCGAGACCCTCTAGCACCCATCGAGAGCTCATTCATTCATGCTTGGTTTGGGGTTTAATGTTTGACTTGGCTGCTGACACATTACTCACATGTGTTTTCCGGGCCGGTGTCAGCTTGTTTGTCTTGCAACAGTAAAAAACTGCAGAGGTGAGCACCGGCCCTACCTGTAGTGTGTCACTCAGCCTCACCCAGTAGAGGGAGAGGCTGTCGTCACATACATTAGTGTATTATACAAGCTACTGTATCTACATGAAAAGCACTTATTCAAACAACAAAAAGCGGTGTATAAAAAGAGTTAGTTGGAAGATCAGACTAACAAATGTCATCCAAGGACCAGACAGTCATTCCTGGCATGGATTGCTCCAGACTTCCTTGCCCCACATTCTCTTATCTTCCCATCAAAAGCTATTACCTTGTTCTACATAATGGCAGATAACTGACAGGCCAAACAGTGGGCGATTCGGGTGCTTAGTATTTAATGAGGGCAATATAAACTTGGGAATATAGGTAGGGCAGGAAGCCAAAGATAAAAGTCATAGTAGCAGTGATATTAGTTCAAGGGTGGTAAAGAGCATCATGGGATATTGGAGTGGCCCGAGCTGGGATTGGCTAAAAAAGTCAGAAACTGTGGGTTTCGAATGACTCGCTGCCTCTATGTTTGTTTGCCGTTGTCAGGGGAGGCTTGGCAAAACACAACACACACATACAAGGATTCAAAAATACCAGCCAAATGCTATCAATAAAGCTGAATGTTTGCTTCAGTTTGTAGATCTGGGAGGCTCGCAGGCACAACATTGGCATAGTGCAGTACAAACAGAGTGAAATGCCATCTCATGGCTGTCAGCCTGCTGGGGTTCAGCAATGACATGTTCTGCCTTTAGCTGCTCTAAATGAAGACAAGAAGACACAGATGGCGTCCATATCATCCTCTCTGCGTTAGATTGTTTTTTAACAAAGCCTCCCTCTCACTGGCATCATCTCAGACAAGAGGCAATGACACATGACAGTGGACGGTCTTCAGCTATTATCGCCACAATGGCCCCCCTCATCATTTTCACAGGCTCTCTAGTAGTTAGAATGATGGATGCGCTGATGGTTGTAAAACAATGTTCCTGTTCAGTAGATCAGCCTGTAACGCTGAATCCTGAGCTCACACACTTTACAGTGGCTCGGACGCAGCGCTTCGACCAAACATTGTTGTTTAAGTGCATCTGTGGTGCTCTTTAAATGGAGTCCGCTCCAGCATGGATGTTCACAGAGCCGAGAACAAGAAGCCTGTTCACGTAGGATGCAAACAGCAGCGCTATAGGACTAATGTATGCACAGTCAAACACACAAACACACATGCAGAGAGGGTGACATCATTCGTACGGGCCGTCAGAGGCCAGGGGTGTTGTGTGAAGAGTGTTGTTCACAGAACAAAGACGGCCACTGTATACAGGAGAGCCATCTGTGCGAGCACTTCCTCATGAGCTCAAAACGAGTCTCGAGGAATTCTCCACCGCTCTGACAATTCTCTCATATGTACTTATTAGCGGTTATTGAGGAACTGGCGAGGAGCCATTTGTGACACTTTCTTTCTTCATCTGAAGGGCAAAGTCATTCTGCCTGGCATCAGCTTTCAATCCTCCCTCGTCCTCTTTTCATGAACCTGTGAATGTTGTAGCTTTCCCCAAGCAGGCAAGTCACTTTTAGGCTCGTCCTTCACAGTAGCTTTGGGAAATGTTTGTTAACGTGCCAAAGTTGGTCCCAGGGTGCTCCCCGAACAGTGAGGACACAACTGTTTACCAGTTTCTGCCTCCTCACTGGCCTCACCTCCTGACCCCTCTGCTCCTCCGCTTCTTTCCATGTCTAGACTTGACAAACACAGATACATGGGACTGGAGCCATGCTGTAGCCTCTAGCACCTTCCCATCGTTCTCTCTATATGTACTTAAAGAGAGGGTCGGCTGAGCTTTGGAATAAATGGTAACAAGACTCGGCCAAATCCGAGTATATGTCTGGACCTGTGAATTTGTGGCATAATTGTTATGCAAATAGTCAGCGGTCTTGTCTATAATTTTAAATCCAGCAGTACAGGACTGTGCATGAAAACTGCACATGAACACCATCAACACCTACTGTGTGCACTTCCACTGTTTATCAGGGCTTTAACAATGTCACTGTACCACTAAACAGCTTCAATGTAACAGCCATGAGATAATAACTAACAACAACTATCAAATTCTGTGTTCACATTTTCATAGCTGGCCAAAAAAACCTACATTTCCTTGCCATGTTACCCTTCCGAACATGTATGTAGTGTGTTTAATAACAGCTGTACCTCACCAGTACCCAGATGTTATGTACTGCATGTACTGTATCTGTACCTTGGCTCCTCTCTCCCGCTTTACAAACAGGCCGATGGGACAGCAGCCATCTTTCCTACTCCTGACTTTTTGCCTCTTTGCTTCCACCAGCGCTGCACAACTTCCACACCAACATCTCCCTGCTCTGAAATCACTCATGATTTGTCCATTGATGGAGTTTTACCGCTGGTCTGATGTCACTCAAAATCTCCCTCAAAGCCCATTCCCAGTAACCATGTTACAGGCAGAATACATTCTTCCACTGCTCCCTCATTGTCCACTGCATTTCCTCCTGAAGCTGGGGTCCCGATTCAATTTTTGCATCGATCTCGTGCAAAAAAAAGGGCAAAGAAATCAGATCAGGGGAGTACTAAAAGCTTTCCCCTAAATCAATCAAAATACATGAATAAGTTACTGGTGCCTTAGTATGTTTTAGGGGATATTACCTTAGTTATGCCATTTCAAATATGAAATCAAAAGTACCATAATGTAGAATAAAACTTGCCATTATTTTCAGTCAAATGGCCATGCTGCAGGCAGCCTATGCAAAGATAATGACCAAATGGCTTGTTGCAGTCCCCATGCATTAAAAACGGGAGAAACTGTCTAAATAAATGATTGGTTTCTCATTAATAGACTCCCAGTACACTGGTTGAGAAAACTAGTACCCATACATGGGTTCCAGTGTATGAGTGTGTATGAGTCTTCCTGCAGCAGCCGACTGGCTCCAGGTCCAACTGTGACAAGGCCCGGGCAAATTCCTCACCTCGGTGCCCAAGTAGTTAGACTTGTCACGGCCAACTTTGACAGACGACTTTTTGAAAGTAAAGAGATATGCGTTTTTACGGCTTGCAGCGTCTGCAGCGACGCAGGGGGAAGAATACATGTGTTTATATGTGTGGGGGACAGAGATGTATGTCTACTAAAACTGGATGTCCATACAACACTGAAAGTGAGCTGCTGGCCAGGGATGCTTCAGCTGTAGTTACCTGGTAAAAATAGAAAGCCGGAGACACCCTTTTCTGCATCTATTGGGCCTCATGCATGAAGTGACATAAGAACAAGTTTTCTCCTATTTTTGTAAGTATCCACGATTTGTTCTTATTTTGTTAGTACCCATTCATTTTCTGGGATGTTTTCTTATTTTTGCTCATCTCTTAGGTAAGAGAAAATGTTATGATTGGTCAAGAGCACTCTTACTAAGATAAAATGTTCATTTTGAGGATCTATCTATCTATCTATCTATCTATCTATCTATCTATCTATCTATCTATCTATCTATCTATCTATCTATCTATCTATCTATCCTTACGTTATCTTATCTAAGTTCCACTACTTCTTGCATAATTTTTTTCTCTCCAATACTTGGACACAACACCTGCCCGATAGTGTTAGCTATGCTAATACCTGCTCTTACTGTATATATTGTTTGGGGGCGTTACCTGTGCTAATATCTGTCCTTATAGGGTTTGGAGGTGTTATCCATGCTAATACCTGCCCTATAGTATTACTTTTGCTAATACCTGCCCCTATATAGTGGTTGGAAGCGTTACCTATGCTAATACCTGTCCTTATATAGTATTTGGGGGCATTACCTATGCTAATACCTTCCCTTATAAATTGTTTGGGACGTTACCTACGCTACTACCTACACTTAAAGTGTTTGGGGGTGTTATCTATTATAACACCTGCCCTATAGTGTTACCGATGCTAATATGTGCCCTTATATAGTGTTTGGGAGCGTTGCATATGCTAATACCATCCCTTATATAGTGTTTAGAGACGTTATCAATAATAATACCTGTCCTTAGATAGTGTTTGGGGCGTTACCTATGCTAATAATAAACAATCGGCCACACACCTCTAATTTATGATGAAGTGGGATTCATCGTAATTCGATGGTAAAAGCAGATTTGGATGGTTATGAACATTTGGTGCATCTGGAGTTGGCTTCTCTTATTTTTTCTATTAACAGAAAATTAATATATATAATAAAAGAGAAATTTAGGAGTATGTTGCCGTATGAGGCCCATTGCTTCGTATGTACATGAGTCACTTTGTGTTATCCAGTCCTTAGTTCAACCTTGACAGCATGTCTCATTTTGTGACGACTTCTTATCCACCGCCGGACAACAGACGGAATTAACTTGCAGATTAAATGTTTGTGACTAGTATTGATTTATAGATTTGAACAAAAGTGAGCCGTGTGCGTGCATGAGTGTGTGTGTCAGTGAGGGTGTGTTCTGATGGCCTGCATTAAAAAGAGTAATAACCTCACAGATGGCGAGGGGCCGGACCGGAGCAGGCTATGTGATGGAGAACAATCGTTGAGGCTTGATTGCTCAAGGAGCACAAGGCAGACCTGACAGGGGGAGGGGTACCAGTATATGTGTGTATGTGTGTGTATGTGTGAAGTGGGAGGAGGGGGTTGTTTAAGTTTAACTAGGCCACTGCTACCCATTACAAGGCTGACAATGATGCGGTTTGTCGCGCGCGCAGAGTAGATCAAATCAAATTTCATATGCTGCTCCCGGGTTTCATCTATTTGATTCATCATCACCTCAAGTATGTGGAAATCATTTGTATTCTTCCACAGCAGCACATTCATTCCTCCCTGTGGAGAGATGATTCAGTATTATATGGATAGGTGCAAAAGTCAGCCGGTGTAAAAGGACAATAAATCCACCTGTCACTTATGCAAAGTGATGTAAATGGGGTCCCTGATTAAGACACAGAGTCATTTAAAAAACAGCGACTGGCAGAACCTTGACACATGCACTCTCTCACACACACACACTCACACACACACACACACACACACACACACACACACACACACACACACACACACACACACACACTCAGTTTTACACATGTATGCCACACACACAATCTCAAGCTTACACTAAAAGCCACTCACACATACGCTTTGATAGCTCTATGTATCTCAAGCCCACTCTCTCGCACACACACACACACACTAAAATCCCCCGCCACCCCGCGCCTGCCACTAGAGCAGTTTATCAAGTAATTATTGTTTGATTACAGCGTTTCATTATCTGCACTGATTGAGTCACAACCGGCGGCAAAGGTCAAGCGCCATTAACGCGCTGCTCCCGAAACATATTTCCACGCCGGCCGCGTGTTTGCCCTCCCTCTCCTCTGAAAGGGCTAATTGCAAATGCATTTGTTTGAGGAAGAGGAGAGGAGACCACCCGCTCCAGTCTCCCCCAAGTCCCACCGAGACGGAATATCAATGCTGCCCAAAGCGCGGCGACACACACACACACACACACACACACACACATACACACACACACATGAAAAAAACATACACATGGGAGCAGTTTAGGACCAAATCCAATCATACTTAACAACTGATACCCATCAAACACACATCCAACAGCTTTCATAAAACCATTTTGGACAATAAGAGGGTGATTGACTCCTTCTGATTTTACATATTAATAATGAGTCCTTATGACCAGGATCTGGTCAGCGTAGTCAACATGTGGTAGACGCTGTGGGTGAAAACTCAAGCCTTAGGGCAGGCCTATATTCAATTACTTTTTTAGAAGGGCCAGAGATGAAAAACAGTGAAGTGCCAAAGGGGCTGCACATTTACATTTCCTATGTCGATCTGCAAAAATAGGAATTTGAACCTGATCACAATACACCTCTTTAATCGGAGTAGATTATTGTTTTAATAAACAAAAGGTTGCATTTAACATAGTTTTTATACAGTTCAACTCTCCTAAATTCCCTCTGCTTAAACAGCCTGGGTTAAATCTTTTTAACAAAATAAATATTTCTGTGCTTAACAAGACATAACTAATGAATGCTAGTAAGTCTACTAATAAAATGATGATCTTCTAATTATAAACAATGTAAACACCTATAAACTTAAAATGTTAGCAGGTTATTTAAATAAAAACAAAATGATGTCACTATTAAAAATCCGTCACAGCGTCAATAGTGTGAGTGGTAACGTTGATGAACGGGAATAAACTTTCTTATTGGTAGAAATTATTATTATTTTTAAATACTTTTTTCATATTATTTATAAATGATCAACTGGCCGAGGTTGTTAAAGGGCTGGATTCGGCCCATGGGCCACCGATTGAATAGGCCTGCTGTAGGGTTTCCTCTGTTTATGTTTATTCTGTCATTGTGTCGCTGGTCAGTGAAACCATCTCTGAATTTGGTGATTTTTATTTTTTTTTCAAATAAACTGAAGCATCAAGTCTTCCTTTAAAATTTGAAAAAATTGTCTTCTGCTACATAAACCATTAAAAAGCCTTTAATCCTTTTAAAATGTGTTGTAACAGCTGAAAAGTGCATTACTTAGCTCATGAGAAGTTGATGTTTTGGAGAAACAGCAATCATTTGTTATTGTGTCTGTTATCATGTCATTAACTTTGCTGTATAAAATCCATAAAAATAGACATATGCATATGGGACTTAGATTGATATCAATTAAATTCCTCTCTGTTAAAGGCTAATCAATAAGTGTTTTCTTGTGTTTGGTGGCTGCAGCTCAACCTTTGCACATCATCGCCTCCCACCAGCGGATATTGTACTTGAATGACTTGACCATACTGCCCCTACCGTTCATGTGCGTATTGCATCTTGCGGACGCGTAGCATTAATTTCTGAGGAGTGCACAACCAACGCTCCAAACAAACCCGAGAAACTTCAGGACTTGATATAATTGCAGTGAAGTCAGACAGTAGCAGAAAATCAGAGAGTGGTGTTGTGTTGTAGACGTTAGTAGTGTGAGCACGCAGGCGTCAAATAAAGTTGTGTGTGATGTAAAATGGCTTCATACCTGGGTGGGAAAGAGATCTCCAGTTCGTGCAGCCGATCCTTGTACACAGACAGCTCTTTGTCATACTCTAAAAGCTGTGAAAAGAAAAAAGAAGAATGGGAATAAGGAGAGAGACAGAAATTTAAATTATTACTATTCTTTTAACATCTTTGATCAAGGGAAAGTCATCGGAGCCTGAATGCTCTTTTTTCAGCTGTGCTCTGCTTTACATTCATAAAGTTCACTCATCCATCTCTAAAAAGTTGTCCACTGTAGCAGTTAAAGGTCCTGCTGAGCAGCTTTGTGATTACAAATATGGTCCAAATGGTGCTTCAAACTTAAGATTTCTCCTCTGAAAAACATGAGTGCCTGAAATGGGCTGGTACTCGCTGGCACTGAGTATCGGCACTTCTGATTTTTGTCCACATGAGTACCTTCACTTCTTATTGCATACCACCACCTCCTAGTGAGTCTAGGTACGCAACGTTAAGCGCTAAGCATAGGAAATAAACGCTTAATATTGTGGTTACGCCCGTGAGATACAGCTAGACACAAGCCTGCACGGAGCCGGAGATATCATATTTTCAGGTTGGTTTTATTGTAGCATTTATGCAATATTATCTTTGTGTACAATTAGATTTGTATAATAGCTACATAAAAAGGTTTTATTAACCAAGTAGTCTACATTTATGTAAAAACTGTGGAAATATATGTTCTATGTATTGAAATGCATACAAAAATACATTTGAAGTGGGATATATTACTAAGATATGCGTATAAATATGAATATATCCAAGACACAAGCGATGTTCATGTCATGCAGCTGCTGAATTAGGATATTGGCACCTTTTCTGGTCCAATTCAGGCACTGAGACTCATGCCAAGAAAATTCAAGGACAATCCGAAGCCTCTTCTGCTTCAGACAGTTTAATTTGATATCTGATATTAACTGAACCTAGAAGTCAATACTCCTCCATCATCAGGCCTCCGTCTAAGTGAGGGGTGGATGAGAATAAGCCAAACGAGAGTTTAGAAGAGTAGATATTGTTTAGTTATCTATATGTTCCCCACGCTGGCAAAAATTGACATCAGTTGACCGGTTGTGTGTGTGTGTGTGTGTGTTACTAGCCCTGTCCTACTGGGGGTCTATCTCTCCACACTGACAGTGCATCCACACACTCTTCATCAATCATGTCTCCTCACCCAGCTGTACTCACTCACTAGAGTGTACACACACACGTCCCCCAATTTCCCCCCTTTCACAAAACCCATAAATCATTAGTGAAAAGTGCAATTAGCGGCTCCTTGTACACATTAATTATCTGGGAGATGAACAGGTAGCTCGGGCACCTGCATGACTGCCTCCCTGAGAGACTGACAGCGGCGTTTCCCAGCAACCCCGGAGGACCTCGCGCCAGCCCCACCCTTTTTCCTTTCAGACAGGAAGACACGGAGATGAAGCCGAGACATGTTTGTTTCGTAGTAAATTGGGCTATTGTACATGTTTCAAACAGCGGGCTACAATTATGGCCTGATGAAGACCTCATCCTAGACGGTGTGAGTCTGACAGCGGCTGTAGAGGCAGCTTGACGTTAATGACATTACATTGGTGTATTACATGCAGCAATATGTTGATGGCTACATGATGAAATATCAGCGGGGATGACGCGGTGCATATATTTGGAAGGACGTCCTCACAAAGTGGAGACACGGGAGGAGGGATGTTATTATATCAGCAGAAGGTAACTACAGTCTTCCATCTACGCTGACATCTTTATGTTGTGAATGTATGACCGTATGTATGCATTGTTTGTCTTCACAGCAAACGTCCAGTATGTGCCTCCGCGATGACGCTCGCTTGTGTTTGTGTGTATGTGTGATTATGTGTCAGTGGTGTAGAACAGTGGCCATTACTTGCAGGCGGAGGGGCCTCCCAGACGGAGTCTCGGTGGTTCAGGAGGGCAGATGTGCTGCATTCATCAAACTCACAGAGCCGGGGTCACAGGAGAGACTCACACACTGTGGATGAGGGATGGCTGAGCAGGGGATGCAACCCCACGCTCCACTGTGCACCCCGTCTCACCATCCACCCACTGACACCTTCCTCTAGTCTCTCTCTGTGTGTGTGTGTGTGTGTTACAGCCTGACAGATATTGGAGTTATGAGACCGATAGCAATACTGATAATTGAGAGTTAAAATCAAATAATTTATTGTGAAAATCAAACTTGTAAATAAAATGTATATTTAAAAGAAATCAGTTGCAGATTTACCACTTGAAAATCTTTCTATTTTTTTAAACAATGGATTCCTGATTTCAGACAGAAGAAGACAAAAGCAGGCTTTTTTAAGGCCTTTACACACCGGGGGCGTGACAAATAAGCAACATGAAAATGTGAAATACTCGCCTGCGAATATTATAAGTCTAGGGCTTTTATTGTGAAAAGTAAGAACGGAGGGGGTGGATTGATAAAGTTTGTCGTCCTGTTTCAAACTACAGAAAGCTTGTTACGAAAGCTCATTAAATTGACCTTATTCCAGAAAAAAAATACGCTTTTTCGTCACGTAATGTTTGTGTTCTGTGTGAAAGTACTCATAAAAACAACAGTTGAAAAAATTATTGACGTGTGTGACGACCTTTAATTCTAACCAGTGAACGTTGATTTTGCCGTCTGTAAAGACAACTATCACCAGCAGAATTTATTAGCTGTAGCTAGCTAGCTAACTAAGCTAACTTTAGCTTCATGAGTTGGTTGAAAACACTGTCTCCGGCTGATTTTTAATGTTTCAAACTGACTCCTTTCAAAACAAGAACCCTGTAAAGGGATCTTCAACATATTGATGGCTACGTAAATGTTGAATAGTCTAAAAAATTGCATCCTGTGTCTTTTCCTAACCACTCTTCCTTGTCCTTAATGGAAAACGTCATGAGGTCAAGGAAAGATGTGAAGCAGAATTCATAAGGACTAAGAAAATCTGACTGCAATAAGCTACGTAATTATGTGATGGTGGATGTTATGGACATGGGTCTACTGTGGTGCTGCCGCAAGGAACTGTGGGACAACATTATCTCCTTTCCTTTTGTTAAGGATTGTCCAGTTTAGCATCTAGATGATTCCACCAGCTCTTATCATGGCTGCCACTCAGATACTTCAGGGTCATTTCACTCAGTTAGGAAGAAAAAAAGAGTATTCGACCACAGCCTGAGGCTGAAAAAAGTCAGCATTCTCACCAGTGATGATCCATGTGGAGGACATTAAAGTAATAACACAGCACTGTTCTTGTGAGATCAGACTTAATTCATTCATAGCATAACCCTGTTTGAGTGCTTAGCTTACATACTTGGACACATGCTGTGAAATGCTGCTGAGTAAGACGGGCATTCTTTACACTTTTAACACTTGGTTTTGGAGAGGGTCAATCACGAGCCGAGTACAGCCGCAGCTTGTTAGCGTGAGCCACCTAGCTGCTTTAGCACCAAAAAAAACAACTGTGACCTTTCCTCTGTTTAATGGTTCCATCTGCAAGCACCACCAACATCATTGTACATAAGCGGTGTGATTGTGTTTGTTTGAGGTAAATCACCTCAGATTATATGTGTGTGTGTGACAGTTTAAACAGGGGATGAGCAACATATGGCTGTGTGTATCTACGGAGTGTGTGTCTTAAGTGAATGTTGAGTAATTCATTCAGGTGAATAAAAAACCCCACGGCAACAAATTTCACACCACATTTCATCCCAGGTCAATTAAGCATGATGCTCTGTTGCTCTTCCAGGTCAGCGGTTTTTAAAAAAACCCCAGCTTATATTGGTTCAAGGCCTCATGACATTATAAAGCCCGGAGTAGTTTGTCAACCAAAAATGACCTTGGGAGTTGTGGAGGAGGTGGTGCGAGATGATGCAGCTCCGGCAATATCACAGAGGGAAAAAAGATGAAGAAGTGTCTGGATAAAAACTACCCTGTCATGGGCTCAAATTTCTGACTTTGCTTGGGCGATCAGCGCGCTCTTAAATCAGAGTGGCAGTGATAGTTAAGAGGCAGGAAGTTAAAAAAAGGGAATACGACGTCTTTGGCCCCCAACTGTCCCTCTCACTGTGCTGGCGGCTTGTCCACCACCTGTAATTGTGCTTTGATTTACGCGTTGTCAAATATCCCCTGTGACAACACCTGCTGCCATTAAAACCCATCAATAAATGTTGGGGTGAAAGGTCATTTAATTTGATTTTTACACCTCGCACTTGGCTTTCATTGCAGAGGCCATATTTTTCCTTCTTTTTATGGGATCTTCATTATTTTGTGTGGAAAAGCGATAAACTGTCACTGGCAGAGGGGAGTGGCCGATTGGTGTTGAGCGGGACCGACCCAAACAAAACACTACAGAGCACTGCACCTCTGAACTCTCAGCTCCATGTTAATTAAATTATGTAGAGAGGAAGGAAATTAATCTGCAGTAAGGGCACAATTATGGCTTTTTCCCCCCACTCAGAAGCTTTGTTAGAATAACTATGCAATGAAAAACCCAGGTTGAACTTATTTCAGAAAAAATATGTACAGTAGTCAACGGCAAGAGGCAAATATTTTTTTTGATTCCGTTTGATTTGCGCCATGAATCAGACATTTTGCAAGTCAAGAAAGTCTCCTTAGTTATGTTCCATGCACAAATGAAATGTTATCTTACTTAAGGTGTTTTATCCAGCGACTCCTGGTCTTTTTATCAGCTGGGAAGAGAAAGAACGAGCGAGACCCGTTGCTCTTATAAGTACATCCCAGTACAAAACACTCAGTCATCGTAGCTTCAGTGAGAGAGACGTCACTACACGACTTTTGGGTGTGTAGTCTTTCTAATTACGTATTTTCACAGTCTGATACTTTAACTTTCTTGACTTGCAAAATTATCTTTTAAATTGATAAACACGTGTGTGATTCATGGCGCAATTAAAATGGGATAAAAAAAATATTTGTGTTTGTCTCTCGCTGTTGACTACCGTTCATATTTGGTCGGGTCTAGAAGGGAGCCTGCAAGCTGCGAAATCTGATCTGAGATCTGCAAAAACTTGCAAAAAACTCTTGCGAGACTCGCTGCCTGACGACCTATCCTAACCTTAACCATTCGAGGTCAATGCCTAACCTTAACAGTCTTGCGAGAGTTTTCCCAGTTTGCGGACTCCCTTCTAGTCACTACCTTCATATTTTTTCCGAAATCCCATTGTACCATTGTCCCATTGTGGTCCACCGGAAGGGGCGGGACTTCGCCTCTCTGTAACAGTAAATAAGGCCTGCGGTTCATGTATGCTATCTATTCTGATAAGGCTATGTAAGTAGTCAATACTTTTTAGAGGCGAGCTAAACAAAGAGACAACCAGGGACCCAATACAGCATCAGTTTATATAAATCCTATAAGGTCCGATTTCATTCAGCCCGGCTTCTGTATTACCACTTAAGAGCTTCTGACGGGTAAAAAATGAATAAAACTTTAAGCTGGAGCGGCATTTGTTCTTTATTCTTTTATGTCCTCTCATGTTGAAAACGTCTCGGGGCTTTTGAGTAATGCCGAGGACGACGCCGCCAGCATGACAAGAAGAGGCAGGCCAGACAGAAAGGTTCATCACTTACTACAGCGAGTACACAAACGCACCCTCCTTCTCCCGGTCCCCCCATCTGCCGACACCACACTGATAAAGTTACAATAAAGAGATACTGAAACAAAATCAATGGGGACGGAGGAGGGGGACGGCCCCGCGGGTGTGTGCTCCAGGAGAGGAAGAAACTATGCCGATGCACAGCACGAACGTGCACGATACGCATGCGTTCACTCACACACACACATCATGCTCCTCCCATCTCTCCACCGGAGCAAGGCCCCGCGGTGCCCCTTGACGCCACGAGCGCCTGGAAAATTTAATCTTCCCAAATACTCATCAGGGCTCTCCATCGTCCCACCGTGACAGCGTCGGGGATAATTAATTATACAATTTCGATGGGAATATCGACTAAACAAACCTATTAATCATAGCAAAAGTCAATAGGCATGGACACATTCAATCATGTCCCGGCCAATGATTACTCCTCTCAAAATACAATAATTATTTTCAAGAGCTGCCTCGAATTAAATTTCTGTCAAGCTGGTACAAGTCTTGCAGTTGATGAAGGATGCAATGGATTTTTTTTTTCTCTCTCCCCTTCCCCAGTGGAGGAGTGTGAGGAGGGACATTTATCCTTTTGGAAAGGTAGTTTGTTTTATAAGGATCATAACATGGTGTGTTTAACTAGACCATGACCATCAGATTATCTCTGATGCCCCCATTATGTCATCTATCTTGTCAGGCTTGGTGAAGAGGAGGAGGAGGAGGAGGAGGAGGAGGAGGAGGAGGAGGAGGAGGAGGGGAGGAGAGGGAGGGAGGAGGAAGTCAGCCTCCTACAGCTACTGTTACACACTTCCAACACATTTCTGCTGATCAGATTCAATGAATGTCCAACAGTATATAGTCTGTAGGGTCAATATCTGCCAGCATCATGGCCAGAGGTCTTTCAAATTCCATCTTTGGTTAAACAGCTGGATGACGTCCCTTCTTGCTGTTTTGGTGAACTAACTTTATCACTAGGGGCCGTAAAAATTATCACACAATAACACTTATTCAGGACACATGTTTAAAATGTCTCCCTCAAAAATAACCAGGTTTCCATTTGGTAGGACAAACAGATTTTAGACGTACTTTAAGGGGTCTTTTTTGGTTACGTTTTTCCATATCCGATGTGAGGGTTCAAGGACAGAGAGTGTCGTATGTTGTACACATTGTAAAGCCCCATGAGGCAACTTTATGATTTGTGATACTGGATTATATAACTATAATTAAAATGAACTTGGTCACACAAATTAAATTATGTGTCCAAGCGTTACTAAACCCACAGGGTAAGCAGTATGTACAGCCCGATCACATGAAAAAGGGTGTAAATGAAACAAGGCAAAAGCTTGCAATAAGAACACCGTTCTTGCTTTAGACGTGTCATTTTCCCACCATGTAGTCTGTACTGACTGCAATGTAAATGCATCTGTGTGAATATGCTACGCTCAGAGCTAGTGACGGAGAGTAAAACGTGAGAAACACTGCTTATGGCGGGCGGGAGGGTAGGTGAATGGGTCCAACAAACACAGGGCTTTCAACCATGAAACCGGTGTTTGAGACTCTTGTGGTTGTTTTGTACGTTAGTGATGTTTGCAAAGTGTTTTCTGTACTGATGTAACATTGTTTCTGTATTTTATTTGGTTTACATACTTATTTTAAGGTCAACCATGATGTTTTTCCTAAACCTAAATGAATGGTTTTGTTGCCCCCTGCTGGTACTGCACCTTCATACACGCGTACGTGACACCAACACGCTATCTTCTGGTGGACAGGCATGTCTATTAAATGCTCAGGCGTGATATCGGGTTGATATGTAACTTCAATACAGTGCTAGAAAAAGCTGATATGGAACACAGTAAATGTGTGATATGATTTTACAGTGCTGAAAACATTTACTCCTTACATTTAAAGCAACCTTAGGGGGAAGAAGTAGTGGATTAAATTCCACTAACTTTCACGATTTGTATGTCTACAGGGGCTGCATTCAGTACACAAACATAAAGCAGAGCAACGCTGAAAAAAGAGCATCTTGAACCATCTGTCAATCAATCAGGTTTAGGCCAGATAAATGACCCAGTCTAATTCAGGGGCATGCAAACACAAGTACAGCCAAAAGTAAACATATCAAGATATCATCACGATACAATTTCAATTAAAGTTCATAAATTTTACTGTTGGCCAACAACATCAATAAACTATAGATGCTTCCTTACAAGTGGCTTCACAGTCTAATCTGTTGCTGTGTGTGTGTGCGTGTGTGTGTGTGTGTGTGCGTCCTTCATGGGGTTTTTAACAAGGTTCAACTTTGAACTACTTAATGTAATATACAGCCATATAAAAGTGGAAGTGTGTACTGGGTGTTTTTCTTTTACAGACGTTTAACACTCACCTCATCTACACTCAGTCTCGTATAAAAGTTATTCAAAAGACATTTGGCCCCACAGTAGACACAGACAAAGAGAGTGTCTGTTATGTGCCAACATGACGCAAGGGCATCAACTAAAGCATCTGCATGACCGAGGTCAGCAGCTGCAGCAATGCACAAGCTTATTTACCTTTACACTAGCCTTTCTGTACCTACTATCCACATATAGAAAGCCCTCAAATCAAATTTTGTAGCGTCAATTAAACTTTTGGCTTTCTTTTGCGCGCTGTCCCTTTCACAGATAATCAATTTTGAAATCTAGTAAATGGCAGCTGTTGATACTATAAAGTGGCAAAAGAACGTCTATACATTTGATGAAGTGATTTTAATTTGTAATAAACAACTGGAAGTGGAGAAATGAGAGAATAGATGGATATATAAAAGAATTAGGAAGCAAAGGGGTGACTTACTGAGGTCCCATTGTTTTCCCGGAAAACGTCCTGGTTGACATAATTAAAAAGCTTCTTTTCAAGTTGAAGAACAACCTGAATCAGTGGCGAGAGAGAGAGAGAAACGGAGCTCTGATTAATGCCAATACTAATGTGAACTGCACTTTGTAATTAGAGCACTAATGAACAGCACAGCACTGTTAATTCTACACGTGTCTCACCGAGGCATCACACCACTTTACACCCCGTGTTAACACAACCTGTGATAACTCAGGTTGAAGTATATGACAAATATACAACTAGAAAATAATTAGTATTTGAAGGTTTAATTACAAGTCGACAAGTGCAATATTCCCTTTTCAACATGAAGTATAGATGCATCATCATATTCCTATTAAGGCCTCATACCAGGAATTTGGACGCCAAATCAATTCAGTTCAATGGAATCGTGTCCACAATCAGTGGACTTGCACGCAGGGGGAAAGTAAATCCACGCAAATCTTTCACGTCAAGTTCAATTTTGACACAGAAATTCTCAGCAGCTCATGTTCACAAATACTGATTGGACTTTACTAGGCCATGGAAATAACATATTTGAATTCTTAATTTAGATGATGTTCCCCTTTATTAATTCAGTATCGCTTACCTTTCGGTCATTGTCACTTTCTCTGAATATTAGCTTGTCGACTTCGTTGGTGTCGGCGGCTCTGACTGTCTGCATGGTGGCAGTGGAGCAGAGACTCTGGAGGGGAGAGAGGAAGAGAGGGAGTCATCACAAAGATACAAAAAAGAATGTGAACGTCAAATCCTGTAAGGAAAACACGCCGGTTCATGAGAAAAAAGATTGTTACTAAAATGGAAACCATTTATGAATTCATATTTATTTTACTTTGTTACCTAGATGTTCATAACTTAATTAAAGTGTAGCCAACCCCCACACCATCGTACCAGCCCTGTCTTCTAAAAATGATGTTCCCATACAACATACAGTGAGACCATTTTTTTAAAATTTTACTTCACTGTATAAAGTGACCTGTGGTGACCTCTGGGAGAATCACAGCCTCATGAAACTTTACAACCACAAACTATAGACCTAGGGCATTCAGAGGATGGATGGCTTTCCTAGGTAGATTTACAATAAGGGGGTTTCTGAGCAGTTTCCACAACAGAAGTGCTCACCATCAAATTGCGAAAAAATGCAATTCTTGCAGAAAGGTTTTTGATACCAAATCACAGCATGGCCTTTTCTACGGTGTTCCTCAAGGTCTTGGTGTCTTAATGTGGTATTTTGGAGGAATTATTGATCATTTTTATCAATCATTGAGTGGTAAAAAATAGTTAAATTTAGCACCAAATCTTTATAACAAATGGTATCAACATCAAAATTGCTGCAGCAATTTATGAGACATAACAGAGCATGGGATTGACCATCATATACTTATATCTTCATGTTCTATGCATTTATGCACTTTCATAATTTATTTTAATTGATTAATTAATTAATTATTATTTTTTTATTTCTTATTAATGACTTAAAACTGCGACCATAATCCGGGAGAAAATATGTTTCACTCCAAACATAACTGAGAATGCAGTTTAGTTGTATGGGAATGTAATTTTGTACGAGACAGGGTTGATGACACACATACACACACACTTTGTACTGTAGTTTATAACGCTCTGAGAGTGAACTATTACTGCAGCCCTTGTACTCAACACCATGCACTACACTGTGCCGCATTTGAATGATTTTTAAAGAACCGTCCCACCAACTACCACCTCACTGTCCCTTCTCTTTATCTGGGTCTATGTACTGACCCCATGGACTGTGTGCATGGTTAAATTCCCCTTTGTGGACTCTTTTAACAATTAGTTAAACATTCGACCATCTGTGTTTGAAGACAGTTGAATGAGGTAATCCCTCAGCCAGTGGTTCCCATACCACACGGCAGAGGCCGGGTGACCTGATTGAAATTCAAAGCACAGATTAGATAATCGGGTCAAGCCAATATAGCGAGCAGAAAAAGGCCCTTTAGACTGAAATGTCACAAATCAGTCCTGCTTCGGCCACGAAGAAACGGCACACCAGATTAGAACAAACACCGTGGCCTGAGAGAAAGTGGAACAACTCTCTGCCGTCCCCCGTTCCCCTCCCCACCGATGCCTCAACCCCATTCCTCCGTGCTCACCCCCGCTCTCCAAAAGCAACTTTCTAAAGCCCTAACAAATCGCTCCATCTTTCACTCATTTAGGCCATCCAAATGCAGGGTCAATATGGTCCCCTGGCAGCCAAATGCTAATGCGCTTAAGTGCGCTTAAGCAGCTTTGTGCAATGAATAGGCCAAAGAAGGAGCTAGTGAGAAGGGCAAGAGATACTTTCCCTGTCAAAAAGTCATTGTAGCCATGACTAGCGAAGACAACCACAGACAGTTTTTGTCATCTCTGATTAGCACCAAATGTGATCATGTGGTGTATTTTATGTTTAACACATTTTTTTAATTAATTTCAGATATAAGATACAAACCTTTTGAGAAAGTGTAGTGAAAACTGTGAGTTTGAAATATTAAAAAACATCTTTTTCATTTTCAAAAAGGACATTAATGTTTTCGGATTCAACGACCATCGGGGTTTTGTAATTCTTCCAAGCGAGCCCCCTTCTGTCGTCCGCTTTGCAAATCCAAAAACTCAGTCAAGCAGAAATCCCTGGCCACTTCACAGCTAATACTGAGGCCAGAAGCTCACACTGCCTACTGGCACAATAAGCATCAATATCCAACGGACGGAAATACCCCCCTCCATTCATGTTCAAATGATTTTGATAATCCGGTACACAGGGTTTGGATCAAAACACGTCATCACTGAACATGAATATGTCCTCTACATTTGGCAGCGGTAACGGCATACATATAGGTTTCTACCTGGAGAAGACTGGGGTGACATCATTCTCAGTGAGATAATTGAACCACAGGTTTTGTAGTCATGTTAGCCTATAACTTGTGCCAAGAGTGTCACTGCAAGGAAGACTCAATTAAGGAAAAAAAAAAAAAAAGACAATTAGCTAATGCTGCCTTTTCTTGTGGGGGAAAGTGTCTTTCCTCAGAAAAAATACATTCCAGGGTAAATGAAACTATTTCAGCTTCAGGGAAACTAATGATTCCAACTGCTGATTTTTGGCCCGTTGGAAGAGCGACAAAGAAACTGAAGACACTTGATTTATTTAACTATGTAGAATCTGGCCGTATCTAGCGGTGAGGTGAGGACATTACAACCAACTGAAGCCTCTCCCATGTGTCAAGCGTGTTGGAGAACTATCTATCTTGTCCTTCTCTGGAGCTATTTGGAGCAGAGCCAGTGCGTAGAGTGTGTGTGTACGTGGGAAGTGAGTGGCGAAGCAAGAGAGAGAGAGCGGCGGCGATGAGAGCGAGTCACGTTATCGACTCCGGCCCAAGCTGGAAAAGTTAATAGAATTTGGTTTGTCCGTTCTGGGCTACTGTAGAAACATGGCGGTGCAACATGGCGGACTCCGTGGAGAGAGGACCCGCTCCCTATGTAGATATAAACAGCTCATTCTGAGGAAACACAACGATTCTTATTAGCAGGTGATTATACACTAAAGAAAACATACTTATTAATATTATACTCCATTTCTGCCAATAGATCCCTCTAATTGTTACACACTGGTCCTTTAAGATGTGTTTTACATACACTTAACTGGACAGGATAAAACAATTTCCTTTCATTAATATTTTAAACAAACTAAAATTGACGAGTGCAGTGGATCACAACCACTTGTGCGGCTAGTGCTTTGGGTGTCCTGGGCTGGACTGACGCATAGCAGACATGTGGCTGATTGATCCATTCATCAGCTCATTGACCCACCAATCCGTGTGTCATTGCAGTTGGTGGCGGCTGATTGCACCCGATTGATCACAGCTTCCCTACTGTCGTCCTTTGTGAAAAACATCCCCCTCATCCAACACACACACACACCCACACACACATACACACAGCCTCCAAGCCTCGCTCATCCCTGTGGCTCTGTCATAAGATTCACCAAGACGGGGAAAATGAGAATCCCATGCTGTCACTTAGGACCATATCAATGCAGTGGTGTCTCCTTCCTACTGCCAGCAGAGCCCAGGTGCTTGTGCAGAATCTCTGCACAGATCCTTTCCCTTCAAAGCTCCTGAGCACATTACACATAGACGTGCTCTCACTGACCACCCTAAATGATATTATCATAATTCATTTGGCTGCGATTGGCTCCTTATTTAATATGTGACAATTAGTCATGGGAGGGAGAGGGGAAACCAAGCGATGGGAAAATACTGTCAGGAAAAGCAGCTGTAGACCAGGGGACACTGAGGATGTCTTCACTCCTCTGGGCTCTTTAGCTGATCCTGCAAAGTGACTTGGCATCACATCTCTGCATTATGGGTCAGAGGTCAACACTGAGTGTTTGTAGAGGGCCAGAGGCCGGGGGGCTGGGACGAGGGGTTGCCGAGGAAGGCGCTGCCTTTGTGCATCAATGGAGGATAATCTCATGACTGTCGAAGGAGGAAGCGGCTGTTTAAAGGAGCTCTCTATTCCAGCTGCTCTCCTTAGAAGAGAGGTTAAAGCAATCTGTCCCACTTCAGAGACCAAAGACACACACACATATTCAGGCCTTCTGTCTCTGGTGCTGCCAACAGATGGAGGCGAGCCACTGTGCCCAACTTAAACACTAAGAAACCCACACATAACACTATGGCATCCCTGACAATGCATATCACACACGGGGGAGTTTTACATGTCAGCATTTAGAAAAGAAACAGACTAATGGGAAGAACCCACAGAAAAAGAACATTAAATTATACTGACAATAAATATTTAATATATTAAAAAACCTGCTGATTCTTGCTAATAATCTTGTTTCTTGGCCCAAAGCTAATTGATAGATGAAAAGGAGGGAAAATGTAAAAGAAAAGCTGGAGTTATTCTGTATTCTTCTTATTGTCAACAATCTCAAATGCATAGCTTCATAAAAAAAAAAAAAGAAGAAAATAAATAATTTCATAAAATAGCTGGGCACTGTAGTTCTTGGCAAATGTCCCTCAAACAGGAGTAAATAGTGCATTCGTCGGGGACTATTTTCAGCTGCAGATTAATACACATTTGGTGCTTTGGGGAGTATTTACAGCAACAGGACAGTGAATGTGGGAATGAGTCAAAATAACTGCAGTGTGTTCATGGTAATGAAGGAACACGTCACTCAGAGCAACAGTGTGGCTCACTGATGTGTTTTTAATAGTTTTTGGACAACAATGGAGCTCTACGGCACAGAGGAATAAGACATTTCAGGCTTTGGCTACACAGGAAATACTTGTTAGTAGGTCCTTTAAAGATGTATTTGTATACTTGTAACTCTGTTTCCAGTATATTATACAGTATATTTTAGAGGTAGACCAATAAGACGTTTTACAAACTATTGTTATCGCCGAAACTGGACTCTGATAGTGGATGATGGCTGCACAGCCACCACCAGTCACGTGGGGATGTACATCGCCATTTTGCACGGAGGCTCCATACACAAAGTCAAGGTAGAGGGGGAGAAAAAAGTTATCTTTCGAATATATAATGCAACACAATCAGCTCCTTGTCCCAGATACAAGACAGGCAGACAGAGAGGAAAAGAAATCATTCACTGTTATTTTAACTTGCTTACTGTACCAATTTGGCGTTCTCTCTTGAAATTAAATTGCACACTTATGGATCCTCCTTACCACGGGAATATGAACCAACATTATGGTTTGCAAGAGTGGCATTTAAGAAAGTACAGCAGAAGTAATCCTGGCCAGTCATACTGTAAACCACAGAACAGCGCATTGCACATAAATAGAACATTTTCCAATGATGTAATCCACCAAATCACACTTCAGGATATTCCCTTGCAAATGATTAAATTCGGAGATTTATTAAAAACGGTGTATGCAAAAGTATCCGACTAGACTGCTGCAAGAGGTAAAGAAGATATCAGACAATTAATCGGCTATCTGCTTTTTCCTGCTCCAAACTATCATATTATATCGGCTTTTAAAAATACACTATCGCTCGACCTCTGGTATATTTAAATATGTATGTGTATGATTTATGGCACTTGGCAACTCCTTCAAACCACATTTGAGATCCTGTTTGACTTAATATCTAATGGTTGACTATATACTGTATGTATTTGCTTTAGGACTTTGTCAATACTGACTCTGATGAAGACGCAGTAGTTTTGAAACGCCTGGTTAGTAGATGTCAGTAAAGTTTGTATTTTCAATACAATCAGAATCACAAGTGTGAACAAGTAGCAGAGATTTGTGACCTAACAGGGTGCCAGCCAGTGGACAAGTCCTCCTAACTCCTCCGGGGTTTATGTTCCTCCCCTCACACCGATCCCATGCAATGATTCACACTAAACTGTCATTCCACCAATATAATAATCCATTGAGTGCATTGAGAACTCAGTGATTAAACCTCAATTAGGTAGAGAGGGTATGAGACTGTGTGCAGAGAGAGACAGAGGATGAGTGGACAATGAGCTAACTATTCATTCTTCATTACCAGAGGCAGAGGACAGGGGCTCCCCTTTGTGTCAGCAGGGGCCGTGGCATTGTCAGAAGGCGCCATTATTTTCTCGCTGCCACGCAAAGCGGTGCTGCCAGCTGAGTTAAGGTGTGCCAGCGGGGCTGGCAGGTTCAGCGCGAATTGCTTAGCACTCCGATCACTTTTCTTCCGTTCGCCACCGTTCATCACGCCCTTCCCCGCATGCATGATTGCGACATCTGCCCGAGCCGGGTAGAAGGGGGCATCCAAAGAAGGCAACAACAAATTCGGCCTCCTGCGTTCCTGCCAGCTATTACGCGGGAAAGCCAGTAAATCAGCTGTGACCCTCCCCACCCGATCTGACTGGACACAAGCCAGAGTTATCCACTCCTCTCTCCCTGTGGCTGGCTAATTTAATGCCTCCAAACACTGTGGATTCATCATTGACACACACAGCAGCAACAGCGGCAGCGTGGGGATTCAACATGGACGAGAGGTGAGAGTGGACACATTATCACCCGCAAAGTTAGCCTGCGTGTGACCCGCTGGTCAACAGTTGACCCTAGTAAACCTGGCCTGTGTCACCCCGACTCACACACAAACCCTCACCCCTTCCCATGAACTGCAGTGTGAGAGCTGACACCGAGGGTTTGATGGCAGTGAGTGCGTCGTAGGGGGTCTCCTAACCTGCCACGCCCTCGCCAAAAAAACGAGCTTGGAGAGGTAAGAGGGCGTGCAAGGTAGTGATAATGTGCCCTATTTATCTTGTGCATTATAACATCTGGGAAACTTCTCTAAAAACAATGGCGCGCATTGAGGGCTGCCATTCTGGCTTTACCTTCACAAACCGGCCAAAAGCATTTGTCCCCTCGCAATGGATAATGGACAGGCCACAAATCATTCAGGACAACAGGACGGAGGGGTGTGTGTGTGTGTGTGAGAGAGAAACTGAATGTATGTGTATGTTTTGTGTGAGAGTGTGTGTGTGTGTGTGTGTTCCCCCCTGGTATTTAACTTCTCTGCTGGCCCATTCTGCAGGGCCCCGCAGGACAAATTGCCCTGCATGGTTGTCTTTGAGAGGCAGTGCAGCGCGCAGAGAAAGGGACAGGGCTGAAACACAGGGAACAGGCCTATAAAAATTCATCACTTTGACCCCGGCGACCTCCCACTACTGGGGGGTTGCACAGACACACACACACACACAGAGATGCACAAGCACGCCCCTGCCCACCCACCCACCAAAAGTCAGAGCTGGACGCAAATGTTCAGAAATCTAACAAACATTTTAAGTAAAGATTCATACTAATACACTAAACAAGACAAGTTGAGCCACAAATGTACTAAGCCTCCTGATCTCTTTCTCTCACACATGCACACAAGCAGACACAATGGCCATGGAAAAGCCTTCCACACAGGAAAAGGCCACCAGATGCTTCATTGTGACCATGTCTCTGTGTAAAGTAGTGGCAGTAAAAGGAGGGTGGGCTCTCCTGAGGCGTATTAGTCCCAGTAAGAGGAGGACATTGTCTCATGCCGGGCTCTTGACACATTACTGCCACCTGTACAAAGAAAACCTAATGAGAGATTTAATCTGGAGAAACCTCCCTCCCCTGCCACTTTTAGTCAGCACTTTTGAAACCAACCGCGGCAGATGTCTGCAAGACTGTTTAACGCAGCGGCTTCTCTCAACCTCTCAATAAGGCCATGCATGCTTAAATTGCTCAATAGCCACCTTAATGTGGCATTCATTTGAATGTTGTTAGCTGCGGTTGTTGTGTTTCCAAAAAAAAAAGGGGGGTTTGTGATCCAAAGGCCAGCAGCGCGACGGCCATTCATGTTTTCTTTTTAACGCCTCCGACTTAAAAAGAGCATTTATCCCGTTAATGAGGAAACAAATTCACATCCAACCGCGAAGCAATCACTGTAGCACATTTAAACATGGCCAACAGAAGAGCTATTGATACGGAGTATAAACACTTACTAAGCACCTGAAAACATTGCACCCTCATTTAATCTACCTATTCCACCGTAGCTGTAGCTGGGAATCAATTAAAGGAAACAGACAGTGAGGTAATTTGTCGTTGCTGAGTCAATTACAGAATATTGAAGACCCAATCAGTGATTGGTGATTAGTGAAGGTCCAATAGGAACGCTGTCGAGTTCATTACTCTGGTATTCGATAGAGATCAGGACCTAACAATTAATGAAAGTCTAATTCTGTACCTTTTAAGGAGAGCTGGAGCTTGGTTAGCATCATCAACAAGGCTACAAATATGCAACTTAATTAGATAAGATCCAATCAATGAATACATGTTGTAGCGAGCTCTAGCTCGCTTTAAAGCTACAGTGAAGATACTGGTATCATATGAAACTAGAAAAAAACATGTCATACTAGCTTGTCGCAAAGGAGACTAAATGAGTCTCCAAACTTGCGCTAAATTTTGTCGAGGAAAAACTGGAATGGCCATTTTCAAAGGGGTCCCTTGACCTCTGACCTCAAAATATGTGAATGAAAATGGGTTCTATGGGTACCCACGAGTCTCCCCTTTACAGACATGCCCACTTTATGGTAATCACATGCAGTTTGGGGCAAGTCATAGTCAAGTCAGCACACTGACACACTGACAGCTGTTGTTGCCTGTTGGGCTGCAGTTTGCCATGTTATGATTTGAGTATATTTTTTATGCTAAATGCAGTACCTGTGAGGGTTCCTGGACAATATTTGTCATTGTTTTGCGTTGTTAATTGATTTTCAATATTAAATATATACATACATTTGCATAAAGCAAGCATATTTGCCCACTTTCATGCTGATAAAAGTATTAAATACTTGACAAATCTCCCTTTAAGGTACATTTTGAACAGATAAAAGATGTGTGATTAATTTGTGATTAATCATGATTAAATATTTGAATCGAATGACAGTCCTGATTATAACAATAAATGTATTTTTCTTCTTTGCAGCAACAGTTGAGCTACCAAAGCAGTTGACGGCTTTTTCAGGCTAGGCGGCAGGTGACCAGCCATCTTGCTTCCAGGGTGCACTGGGAGGAGAAAAACCCCGGCGAGGCACAAAACCCTCCTCACACACAAAGAACATTGATTCATTTGAAGCACCACCCTTTAATTTGTTTGCACCATTTCATCTAAATGATGTGCTTGTCCGCCAGGGTGAGAGAGAGAGAGAGAGAGAGAGAGAGAGAGAGAGAGAGAGAGAGAGAGAGAGGTGTAATCAGCCAAGGAAAGGGGAAAGAGGAAGGTACGGAGGGGAGGGGGAGAGGAGGGGTCTTGACACCCCACCACAGGGCGCTAGGCAACCATCTAGTGGGTGGGCTTTGTGATACATTTTACCAATTTTTCATGCCCATCCCTCTTGATGTGACCCCACTCAGGGCCTTTTATGCCCCTGACAGCTCTGCGCAGGAAAACATGCTGCCGCTCTGATAGCATGAAATCGGGAACAAAGACCCCCAGGGAGAGGAGAAGGGGGCCACCGAGGCACGCTGTGCTCCGGTCCCGCCTGGCTCTGGACACAAACAGATGTTAGGCCAGCCCCGGCTCTCTCTGCCCCCTGAAAGAGGAGGCCCTGGCGGAGAAATGGGCCTGAAACGCATTGTTTTTGGGCCTCCTCTAAGACAAAAAGTGGAGCCACTCCTTCTGAAAGGGCCCCGGCAATATGGCCGTCACAGATAAATCACACATGGGGGGA
Organism: Sebastiscus tertius; assembly: GCA_916701665.1. Lineage (NCBI taxonomy): Eukaryota > Metazoa > Chordata > Actinopteri > Perciformes > Sebastidae > Sebastiscus > Sebastiscus tertius. Next base: position 39,235 of record CAKAOH010009672.1, read on the forward strand.
GTGAGAGAAAGGCCCATGAATTCTCAATGTGGCCCTTAATGGGCCCTCTTAAATATGATGGGATATTTGTGCGCGGATATGAATGGAGCCCGGCGACTTTTAATGTCAGAGGGCAGAGTTGTTTAAAAGCCCATGGTGCCAACACCGGGTTTACAGCTGTGTTACAATGAGCCATCACTCTGCTGCTGACAGTAGAGAGATTCACACTGAGAAACCTGCAGGCCAAGTTGTTTAAATAATCCCAGCACTTCTGCCTGGCTTCCTTAACAACAGCACAACACTTTATCATGTTGTACTTTTCATTTTGCAAGCCAAATACAAATGTCAAACACCACAAGTTGCCTGCATTTGAATAGTTTGAATCGCCAACTTGTTGAGTGCGCTGTGAATTCGACCATGTGCAGCCGTTCTTACAGACTGCTTCTTTGCATATGCATTAGAACAAACGACAGCAATGGAGACGGTGTGCGTGCATGTTTGCGCACAGCCCCCTTTAGGCAATGTTTGTTATCTTGGCGACCACTCCATCCCTCACAGAGAGGGGAAAAAAAACAATTATTGTGCTCTGTGCTACAAAGGCCGAGGACTGCATTAGTCAAAAATAGACTGACATCATACAAGTTGGACACAAGGCACAAAGAGATCCCTATCCTTCACAGTTTATGCCACATTTCATCTGGACTAAATAATAGCGTCGCTGTTAGCTGGTGCTGTTCCTCCTTGTGATTTCAAAGGCAGAAGACCAACCATCAATAAAAGCAAGAGATAAAGAGAGACTGAGACTGACTGAAAGTTGATTATTCGTGATTTATAGAGAGATTACATTGTGTGGTGGATTAAATAAAAAAAGACATAGATTGAGTATTGAGTCCATTTAAATTTACAGACTGATCAGATTATTCACTGATTCGATTTTGAATATTTATATTGTTTGCATAATCCTGACGACCGCATCGTGGTTACTAATAAATGCAAGAAACAAAGAGACTTTTCTCCATCCTTTTAAATCAACTGTAAATATTTTAAATTGCATTATGTAAAACATTTTACTTTTCTTACATGAAATGTCTGATATCCTTACACAGATAGACGGCTCAGGGATATTTAGGGATGCATCATCCTACAAGATTAACTAAGAAGTTTATTGTCCATGTGTTTTTAATAAACTGCACATAATCTGCTTTACAGAACCGATTCAATAAAGGAGTTTTTGTGAGAATGGAGCTCTTTGAAAGAGACTTAACATGTTGTGTCTTTTCTCTGGTAGTTTTTTTCTCATCTTTTAAAGACAATTAAAAAATATATTTGATGTAGAGCAGAAACAATTGTCAATCAATAGAAACTTTTGATAATATAACAATTTTGATGATCAGTTAATTGTTTTTTAAGGAAAAATGAAATACGAATAGTTGCTGTTTTTCTTAGCTTTCTATTAAATCTGCAACGATTAATTGATTAGTTGTTAACTATTAAATTAATCACCATCTATTTTGATAATTGATTAATCGGTTTGAGTAATTCTTTAAGAAAAAACAGTCTAAATTCTCTGATTCCAGCTTTTTAATTTGAATATTTTCTGGTTTCTTTACTCCTCTATGACAGTAAACTGATTATCTTTGACACAGACAAGACATTTGAGGACGTCATCTTGGGCTTTGGGAAACACTGATCGACATTTTTCAACATTTTCTGACATTTTATAGACCAAACAACTAATCGATTAATCAAGAAAATAATCAACAGATTAATCGACAATGAAAATAATTGCAAGTTGCAGCCGTAGCTGGAAGGCACAAGGATATTTAGGGATGCATCATCTTACAAGATTACAAGTTTACTGTCCATGTGTTTGTAACATACCAAGAAGCCTGCACATAATCTGCTTTACAGAACTGATTCAACAGGAGTTTTTTGTGAGAATGGAGCTCTTTCAAAGATAATTAATATCTTGTGTCTTCTCTGTGGTTGTTTTTCCCTCATCTTTTAAAGACAATTAAAAAACGTATTGGATGTAAAGCTGAAATAATTGTCGATCAACAGAAATTTAATCTGCAACAATTTTGATAATCAATTAATTGTTTTTTATGCAAAACTTGCACTGGGTTGAGCTCCTGAAATATGAATATTTGTTGTTTTTCTTAGTTTTCTATGTTAATAAACTGACTATCTTTGGATTTTTGACCATTGGATAAAATAAACAAGCAATTTAATGATGTCAACCTGGGCTTTGTGAAATTGTGATGGACATTCCCCTACTTTCGGTTAATTGAGAAAATAATTGCAGCTTAATTGAAAATTAAAATAATTATTAGTTGTGGCCTAATTTGCCGACATATGCTGTGGAGTTCTAGGAGACATTTTCGGATAAAGAGGAAATAGCTAGAGACTATTAAAGGCGCAGGACATAACAGGGGTGGAGGTTAGGGAGAAAGGCAGAATGGAAAAATGACAGGACAAAGTAAAAGAAGATAAAAAACTGAAAGAATGAGTGAATGTCTTGGAGAGTGAGGGAGAACTACAGGAAAATGTGTGTATTTAGGAGCATTGTGAGCTACTTAGTACTTACTACTAAGTAATGTGATTTTGCAAGCACTTTTATATTTTTAAAGGCAGTATTTTGCAAATTACAGACTTGGCTTTCAGCAGAATCTCACTACCCAATAATCAAAAAGAAAAAAAAGAGCCTGATATAAATAAATGCATCACAACACTTAGAGTTATAAGCATGGTAGAAATCTGCCTTTATGCATCTAATGTGCATTATTAGCATATAGCTGACAAATCTTTCTAGGATGTATCAAACATACTGCAAGTTGTTTATGTCAAACAGACTATTTCCTCTACTAAATCTACTCTGGGTGAAGAAGTGAAAGTGCAGCAGTAGTGCAGCAAACAGCTGGAGAGGGCAGCGGCGGTGTTGGTGACTGATCGAGGAGTAACTCAGGTTACATCCCTGACCGGGGCCAACCCCAGGGGCCAACGAGGCAACGTGCCCTCCAAGGCCCTGATAGTGCCAGGCTCTGCCCTCATCCTTGGCTTGGTTTGTCACGCCATCCCATCGTTGGCATGGTGTTCCCAGCTGCCAGTCACAGCAACCCCCCCCCGCCCTCCGAGTACACAATAGCAATAGCATGGCTGGCGCCGGGCTCAAACGGCCTGTTGTTAATGAGCAGGACCAACAGAAGCCACTGCTTGTTCTTCATTTGCCAGCGTTCTAATGATATGGACAGCGCTCCCATCAAAGCTGCATCGCTCAAGTTACGCCCTCATAGCTGAACTCTGTTTTCCCTCCGTGTCTTCAGCGCTGTATTCATTAGCATCGAAGGCAAACAGAGAGCAGAGAGAGAGAACAGGCGCTGTTGTCTAGAGGGAATAGTCTCCCTCTATATCCAGATGGGTTATCTGGGATATAATGGGCCCTCATTGTGATAGATTGGACTCTTCTAGCTAGATAATATGCCTTTATTGTGTTGTAAGGAAACATCTCCATTACAGGCTTCACCTGTGCGGCCATAAACAGGCGCAGGGCAAATAGTAGCTGTTTTAAGCTGGTGTGTAGTAAATGGGAGGGGTTTACTGCATTAGGACTATTAAGACAGTGTCAGGTGGGTTGTCTTAGAAAAGTATATTGATTTAGTAGGCTACAACAACATGTAAAGGATTTGTCAATGCAATTTGTCCTAGCAATAAAACAGTCACATACAACAGCCTCCTCTCAGTAACTTGAGCATTGCTAATGCTCCATATTTGACAATAAATTAACCCATTTGTGCCCACAACTGAACATATAAATTTCCTTTAGTGGAACTAAAGCACAAATGTGAAGACATTTTCAAAATCGATCAAACTGTTTGGTTAAAAAGTGAGTTTTTCTTGTACTATATCTAGTCTTTGGGCACATGGGACTACTGTTTTTGCAAAAATAATTTAGGAAAAAACAGTCGTCCCATATGCCAAAATACTAGATATTAGGGCTGTGTATTGGCAAAAGATACTGTAAGCAAGGCGATATATTGCAATTTTTTCAAATCTAATTTTAGGAAAACTGTCACAGTATAAAGACACATCACAATATGTGTAAAATCTGAGTAAAAGAAGTCACTACGTGAAATGGCTACTATGGGGAGTAACATCATCACACATGAATACAAACTGGACTCATTGGATCCACAAGAGTCTCAGCTTTATAGTGATACCCAATTTATGTAATTCTAAGCCTGTTTAGGGATCTCCAGTATGCAGAAATATTCAAATACACCATTTTAGAATAGGTGAAAAGAACACATTAGAACTGCATTAAAAAAACTGCATGTGATTAAAATAAATCGCTAAAAATCGATACAGTATCGCAAAACATAATACTGCAATACTCGTGTGTATCGATATTTTCTTACACCCCTGCTAGATATAGTATGATAAGAAAATGACTGTATCTTAGAAACTACAAGGAGCACAATCAAGTATACGGTAAAGATACGCACACATATGTACGGTAAACATTCAAATGGAAAACATTTAATAAACTCAATGTTAGCCTTTTTCCTCATTTTCAAAAATCCTGATTTTGACGATTGATAAAAGTGTGATTTTTCATGTGATCTAAAAATGTAAAAGTTGTACTGTTCGATATTTTCCCAATGTATGTCCGTACCTAATTTCAAGACTTTTGACCAATCATTTTTTTCTTATCATACTAAATATAGTCTTTGGGCACAAATTAACACTGTTAAAGCACTTGTCCTGAGTAATTATGACATAAAAACTGTCAAATTTAATGCAATAAGCTTCTCTTTTTAGTCCAAATCTGATTAAGTACTTGAGGGCTGGTGCATGTACATGTGTGTGTATACATCTGTGACTCTGGGCGTAAATGCATGAGTGTATCTGGGAAACTGAGGGCAGCCAAGGAGGGTCGCAGTCCCCAGTGTCAGGGGTCCCACAGAACAGAGGCCCAATCAGTGCTGGCCCGCTGGTTAATGGATGGATGGCCCCCAAAATTAATTAGCCTGACTAATGTAGTGTACACTTAATTACACTGGCCGCCTTTTGATTTATAGCTGGCCAGATACACACATGCTAGTCAAAGTCGGGCTAAAAAGGGAAAATTGTTTACCCTTTACTGGTGCAAATTATTTAGCCAGACTGGGTTCAGCAGCCAGGACAACGGCCATCAACTAATGTAATGAACTCATGTTGGGCAACACAAAGACTGTAGCTAACATGCACAGACGCATATTTAGAGTAAACTGTGACACCCATTAGATTATGAATAAAAAATAAATACTTGAGTCTTTCTTTGGTGAAATCAATGATATTTGTTCCAAAATGCAAAAATAGCATCTATAAATAGATCATAAATGTGCAAAAATAGCAAAGCAATCCTCCCAGATCCTTATATGTAAAACATTGCACATACATAACATAAATAAAGAAAAGATGACAGAATTTATCTTTCATATGTCTTCCAAAAAAAATAGCTTGCTTATAATTCTGTCTGTGTTGTCATGGGCGTGTGCGTTGAGTAACTCCACGCTGTGAGAAATGACTGATCTACCATGCTGGCCTGTCATTACTGAGCATTTTACAGCATTCATTAGGAGTGGGGCTAGTCTAGGGCCCCACCTTTAATTTCATGCTGCTCAAGCGAGAGAAAGGACACAGGACAAAGGAAGGAAGATTGATGCCTGGTCCGGCCCTCTGCACTACCTGCAGACGCAGACAGGGGGCGCTGGTCCAAACCCTCTCTCCTCCAGTCAGCGAGAGGCCAGCGAGCCTAATGAAATCTGTCCATGTAGCAGCAGATCAGCCCCAATTAAAACAGCCCCACACCATGTCACAGGGACAGTAGATCAAGTCAGCAATTAACCTTCCCGCTGGCCTCTATCAATCCTTAAATTGGAGCAGGCCGGCCAGCAGCACACAATCTCTGCAGATATTAAATTTACATTCTATTAAGTTTAATTAGGAGGGATTTTAAATATACTAGGAGTCCAGGCACGGAGCCCTGAGCCTGTCATTGACACCGCTGATTCACGGCCGCCGGCCACCTCCGGGGACACGCACACACTCTCTCACGCTGTACACCTCATACCACCCTCTGACTGAAGCACCAAGAAATATCTGTGTTTGCTGTAGGTGTGAACGGGTCAACAAGGGTTATGTGACCTGGCGCCATGACTGAGCACTGCTCAGCTTCGGTCTGAAAGGCTGAACATGAGTTTCTATAATAACATTTTCCAGAGGTTACTGTATTATAGTAACCTGTATTGTTACTTTAAACTTGATACATATTGGCAGTGACAATATGTCTGAATCACCTGTCTGATCCTGCAGGATTTTGGACTTGAGCTGCAACGATTAATCGATTAGTTGTCGACTATTAAATTAATCCCCAACTATTTTGATAATTGATTAATCGGTTTGAAGGATTTTTTAAGAAAAAATTGACTAAATTCTCCGATTCCAGCTCCTTAAATGTGAATATTTTCTGGTTTCTTTACTCCTCTATGACAGTAAACTGAATATCTTTGAGTTGTGGACAAAACAAAACATTTGAGGAAGTCATCTTGGGTTTTCGGAAAACACCGATCAACATTTTTCACCATTTTATAAACCAAACAACTACTTGATGATTGAGAAAATAATGGACTGATTAATTGACATTGAAAATAGCTCTCACTGTGATTCTGAACACTTATACTTGCAACAATATTGTCTACTGTAAATCTGTCTGCCCCATCACCCTGGTTACAGTTCACATTGAGATGTGTTCTGGAAACAAGGATTATTGAATGCCTTGAAAAACTGAAAAATGAGCTTCAGCTTGAGGCAGTGGGAACTAAAAGTGTATTAAAATGTTAATAAATTAATAATTCTTAATCTAAAGAATAATATGAATGGTATTTATCTTAAAGGAGGCGTACAGTATAATGGAAGGAAATGGATTTACATGCATGGTTGAGTTCAATAATATCAACCTTTTAAATTTATGTTTAAAATGTCATCCCACACCGATCACGTAGTGCTCACTGCCCGCTTCCATCTTCATTATAATAACATTTGCCGTCTGTAATTTAGGACCTCCTTGAAAATTCAACAATACAAGTAGGGTCTCTTTTATTGCAACAGGTCTTGGACAACATGCCCTGCATCTTTAGTCACTACAGGCGTGAATGTGACTTGAACACGAGTGCTCTATGAGAGGTTAAAAGAGATCGCAAGCTGTGAAGTATCACACAAAATCTTCAAAACCATTCCTTAGCGCTTTCCTGTTTTATCAGCACCGATGCAAAGCGTGATCAAGCCAAAGCCTGATCACACCCATGGGAGAGGAGAGAGGAGGTTGGTGGGGACTGGACCACCTCCAGGCTGCTCAGCCCTAGCATTAGTCTCCACGTGGCTGTGTCCTTTGTCTGCCAGTCAAAGGGCCGCTGAATGAGGGTCAATTGAAACCAATTCCCTCTGTCGGACACAATTAATGGGGTTGCCCGGACCGGGCAGGAGGGGGGCGGCCGCGGGCCTTTGGTTACTGATCCTGCCGCACAAGCATGCCAGGAATTTGCCACCTGGAATTTGCCCTGTGACAATAACAAACCCACCCCCTTCCAAACCCACCTCCTTTTCTGTACACACATGGATACATCCCAAAATACCCGCCGTCCCATCCACCCACCCACCCACAAGGCAGGATGGGTGACAGGGGAGTGGCTAGTGGTTGTCCACAGTCTAGTCACCCACAATGGACCAGAGACAGAGAAGAAGAGGAGTGGTGTAGCGTGCAGCTGTAGAGAAATGTACTGGAGTATTTTCTGATCCAGTGACTCTCAAAGTGGGGCCTAGTGGGTGCCTGAGGGTTGTCCCTGGTGTTCAACAAATCAAAAAGGCAAGTGGTTTAAATATGCGATTATTTCGTCCACTTAAAGGGATAGATAGTTAGGGTAGTTTGAAGTGGGGTTGTATGAGTTTCTTATCTATAGTCAGTATATTACTTACAGTAAATGACGGCCGGCACACCCCCAGTTTGGAGAAACAGACAGGAGCACCGACACTGGAGCAAAGCAATACTGTGGATGGGGACTGGCAGAAAAACTTATTTTAGTCACCTGAAAGAAAGTCTCACCTAAAATAATTGATATCTGTTTAAGTGTACGCTATATTTAGAATATTTTTCGATGGCAAACTGGACTGAAAGTGAAACGTATCTATACTTTTTTTGTCATCTGAGCCTGCTGGCTTTGGAGAGAGCATAGATAAGTTTCACTTTCAGTTCAGTTCCCCGTTGGAAAGGAGACATAAAGGGCTGTCTGACGGCGAGATATAGCAGTGAAAATATTCTAAATATAGCGTACACTTAAACTGATATCTATTTTTTTAGGTGAGCCTTTCTTTTAGGTGTCTAAAATATGGTTTTCTGCCATACTCGTCCATAGCAGTACATTGCATTGCTCCGGTGTCAGTGCTCCTGTCTGTTTCTCCAAGCTGGGAGCGTGCCGACTGTCATCTATTGTAAGTAATACACCTACTATGGATAAGTACCTCATACAACCCTACTTCAAAACACTTGAACTACCCCTTTAATGCAGAAAAAGTGTCCATTCTTCTGCATAGCTTTTTTTGGGCCCTCTCCTATCGATTGAAAGTGGAGAGAGAACAGTGAGAAAAGCGAAAAAATGAGACTCGCAGACAGCGAGAATGAGCGCCGGCCTCTCTGTGTCTGAATCAATCTTCGGATAAGTATGGACGATCGATCCACCACCAGCCCCATCTACAGTTAAGCACTTCAGTGGATGTGCACTAATTGTCCTGTTGACATTAATTGTCATTAAAGGGCTTAAAACGGCCTCTCGGCTGTGAGTTACATCCTGCGCCGAGGTTGCAATCCATTTGTTTATTGGTGACATCACAGCTCTCTCTCTAACGCCACTAACGCAAAGGGTCGCTGTTAAATCAGACAGGTTGACCACTGCATTTATACGGAGCAGTGCTGCCTCTCTAGCAACACATTTCGCACAGATGACATCATCGGCCTTTTCTGTTGTCCCCATTAAATGGTCGGCAGGTTTGAGGAACCCTCATTAAGCCGGAGGGAAAATGTCTAGGTGTGTGTGTGGTTTATGCCACAGCCCACAGCTCTAACTTCCTGAGGGGAAGTCTAAAAGGCCCCCCTGCATTGCTGTCACACCCCTTTAAACGGGGTGAATCAATCAGATTCATTTGGCCTAACAAATTGGTGTGTGTGTGTGTGTATTCACTCTGGATGTGAATGTGTATGCGAATGGGGGCCAAGGTGCATAAGAAAGGAGCTGTGTGGATGGGGAGAGGGGGCAGAGATGGACACACACCGATGCAAGCCTAACACATCCCTGGAAAAGGGGTCACGACCCCTAACTGCACTCAAACAGCATTTCAGAGTGGTAGAGACATGGAGAGGGTGAGTGCTGACCTACCACAGAGCAGCACGGAGACAAGACAGGAAACATGAGGGGAGAGTTATCTAGATTAGCTATACAGGCTCCAAATCATCTCATCTGACTGGGTTTGATTGGATGCTTCCCTTTCAGCTTAATACGTCCATATTGCCTGACAGTACTGGCATTGAAAACACATCTTTCTTATAAAACCATGTAACATTTGATATACTAGTGCAGGGCTTGTTCAGAGCATGTGCCCTTCCAGAACGGGCTGATTGCTTGGTTTAGCGTTCTCGAGAACCATGGTATGGCTGCTTGAACCCGCAAAGTGTGAAGTTGATTGAATGAACCGTTCTCAAGGTATGTGAAGGACAGTCATACAGACATACACAGACAGACAATAACATAATACTTCCTTTATAGATAGATGATGCTGCTACAGTGCCAACTATTGGTCAAATAACACCAAATTTGCCATGGTCACTCAGACATCATATCTACACATGTCCACCAAATATGGTCCCAATAGCACAAAGTGTTCAAGAGATATGACATTGTTTTTTTTAATATAAACCCTGCCCACAGCATTTGAGCTAACTTTGAGGGCCAGCTATAGCAAAACTATGTGAACAGCAAAAATACAAAAAAGTAACTTTTCCCAGCTTAGTCCAGAGATGTTCTGTACCGAATTTGGTGACAATTGCTCAAAATTTGTAGGAGTAGTAGCAAAAAATCAGATTTGGATAAAAATTAAAAATGGTGAAAAAATCAATCTAGACGTGAATAAATAAATTTGTCTGGACCCACAAAATCAAGGGAAAATTTTGTTTCTGAGACTTGCGGTTCAAAAGTTACAGGCCAAAATTGAAACAGTGCATTGTTATAGCGCCAGCTTCTGGCCAAATTGCACCACATTCAACACTTCATGTCTTTGGGTTCCCAGCAATACACCCGCCAAGTGTGAAGTCAATCGTCAATCGATTGAGATATGCAGAGGACATACAGAAAGACAGAGATTCCTCGCTTTATAGTTAGATTTCACTGAGTAGAACACAGTGTCTGTCATCACAGCAATGCTGATAAGCAATGCTGATATAAAACAGCCTATCACTGCTTTAAAAATCACCGTGTTGACCTAAATTTGTGAAAAGGTTGACTCCTGAATAACCTCAGCGTTTGCACATCTGCTGATTCTGTACTTGGATTTATTGGCTCCACAGCATCGGAAGTTCACATGATCACTCAGTTAATGTGACCCAATTACAGATCCCAAATCAAATCTACTGCCCAAACTTGGAGGCCATCAATCAATGCCCCTGCTGGACTGCTGATCCCACTTAGCCGATGGGTGATTTACTGCCCCCCTAGTGGCCGGATGACTAAACTACAGAAGGTTTCTTCTTCTGCGCCACACAGAGTGAAGTCCTTCCTAAGTCATTTGAGCAAAACCCCTCCATTCAGAAACCCTTCCCTCCTCTTCCCTTCTCCACTGAATGGAGCTCTGGTTGAAATGAACAATGCCCACACCTTGAACAGGCCCACTGATTCGAGGGCCATTGTGCCGGAGAGGAGGGAGAGAACGGCCAACAAGTGGCTCTCCCACTCTGTTATCATAGGACACCACTGTCTGCGGTGGGCCTTTATGACTTGTTATGCCACTAACCGCCCCCCCCTCATCTCCTCACGGTGAATGACTGCGCTACCTTGGCTCTCACTGGCCTCATTTGCACCAAGAAAAGGAGGGGAGGAGGAGGAGAGGAAGAAAGAGGGGAGGGAGCAGGAGAGGAAGGGAGAGAGAAAGAGCAGTGAATGGCACCATAACATAACAATGCACTTGGAGGCTTAGTTGGCAAACACAGCTGGGCCGGCAACAGTGAAGCGTTTAATGAGTCATAACTCTAAAGAGACAGTGGGCTCCTAAAACCACTTTTACTATACTGCAGTCTCTCTCTAATACACACAAAACACACTTTATATTACTACGATTTTGATAGGTTAACCACATACTGTATGTATATAGTATATACAGTTGTGTACAAATCGAAACAATTAACCTTCCATCACTTGTTTGGTGTAATGCAAAAACACTCACCTCAATGACCTGCTTCGAGTCCAACCTGAAGTTAAAGTCCCCAAAGACGAAATATGGCAACTTCTCATGCCGCTGGTCCGTGATCCTGAAAAACAGTACAGCCATTTGTTAGTTTTAAACAACCATAATAACCCTCTGTGATGGACGGGTGCTGGCATCATTCCTCATAATCCCCACGTTCTAAACATACATTTTAAATAAGATTGTGACAGCCACCATCTTGACGAACATTACCACTAGTTGTCAAAGACTTGCTGTCATTTGATGATTCCCCTGACCTCAAGGGTGTTTAGATCATGAAGGCCACAGCACCACCTGGTGGTCTGAACACTTTAGATGAGAAGATATTCACCTTTGTGGTCTGACATCTTTAGGTACATGAGTTTTACGGCATTCATCATTTACCACAGAGCACACAGGGGTGGATGTAAGGATGGGGCAGATAGAGAAAATGATAGCAACATGCAATCTGAAGGAACAACAGGAGGCCTATGGTGAGGATTTACAGGTTTATAGGTGAAGAGGATATATAGGTGTGTAAACTGCTTGTAACCTTGAAAAGAAAAATGTAACACCCCAGATCAAAATCAGAGAGCTAAAAATGCAGCAACCATGTTGGAGGCTCAACCTGGAGGCCAACCACAGACCCCCTTCTTTTTTTCATAGACCCATTTTTGCCTTTTTTAGGGGAGTTCAGGGGGGTTTTAGGGGGAGATTCTATATGTCACATAGAAGTGGTGTACATCATCTGAAAGCTGGGAAACTGAAAATTAATTTGAGATGCAACTCAGCACTGTGTGTCAAGTTGTTTTAGCCATAAATCAGAAATGAAAAAATAATTGATAAATTAATTAAAATAAATTGTGAAAGTGTATAAGGGTTTAGAACATTATGATGGAAGTATATGATGGCTATTCTCATGCTGTATTATGTCGCATAAGTTGCTGCAGCAATTTTGGGGTTGATACCATTTGTTAGAAAGATTTGGTGCTAAATTTAACCATTTATTAGCACTTACGAATTGATAAAAAAAAATCAATAATCCCTTCAAAATACCACATCAAGACACCAAGACCTTAAAAAACACCATAGATAAAGCCATGCTGTGATTTGGTATCAAAAAGGTTTGACATTTAGAGATTTCTGCAATAATTGCATTTTTTGGCGATTGGATGGCGAGCACTTCTGTTCTGGAAACTGCTCAGAAACCCCCTTATTATCAATCTACTGAGGAAAGCCATCCATCCTCTGAATGCTCTAGGTCTATAGTTTGTGGTTGTAAAGTTTCATGAGGCTGTGATTATCCTAGAGGTCACCACAGGTCATTTTTTACAGTGAGGTAAAAATAAAAGAAATGGTCTCAATACAATGAAATGGCTACTATGGAGACTAACATTATCTCACATGAATACAGTTGTGCTCATTGGATCCACAAGAGTCTCAGCTTTACAGTCGTACCCAATTTATGCATTTTTAAGACTGTTTATGGACCCCAGTATGCAGAAATATTCAAATACACCATTTTTAAAATAGGCAAAAATAACACATTTATACTGCATTCAAAAAACTGCTGCAAGTAGGCCTGTCTGTAAAGGAGAGACTCATGGGTACCCATAGAACACATTTTCATTCACATATCTTGAGGTCAGAGGTCAAGAGACCCCTTTGAAACTGTCATGCCAGTTTTTTCTCGCCAAAAGTTAGCCCAACTTTGGAGCGTTATTTAGCCCCTTCGTTTCCAACAAGCTAGCAATGGATTCCCTTGGTAGTTTCAGATGATATCTGTACCTTCCCTCTAGCTCTAAAACTGAACCTCCTCCAGCCTCTGAAATACAGTAAAGTTGGTTAGGCTCGCGGGTCTCAGAGGGTTAAATCTTACTGACCAGTAGTTTTTTCGTTTATTCACTGCTGTTTTGCTGATTGTATGTCTCTTCAGTTCAAATAAAACAAATAAAATGTATCACAAAAAAGGAAACCATGTTTTATGTATGTTTAACATGTTTGAATGTTCCAATGTGTAACTCTACAAATGAACGACTGAAGAGACTGAAACAGCTCAGAGATTCAAGTAAACACAGTTCAAACTGTTCACTCAGCTGACACCACAATTAAATCAATAAATCTTGATAATTTCCTTTGATAATCTGCTTTGATGGCACAGAAAATTCACTTTACTAAATTGATCAAAGGGAGAGCGAGGATGCTCCAACCCAGAAGAGATGAATCCTGAAGACAAAACTCGTGTTGATGTTGATGACATGATGGCAGCTGCCTCAGAGAAAGATCAGATCAACTGGCTCTGTAGATTTGTTGGTGGGCTTATGGGTTTCAGACCGAGAGTCACAAACAGACTTGTACAGCTTGAAGGACTCCGTCCACACATGCTGCCGCCGGCTCTGCTCCACTACCTAAAGTCACTCTTGGTTGTGCTCTTCTGATGCCTCCCAAGGGTATTTTAATCCGGCACATTTTATTGTCTCCTGTCTTGCAAATGTTTTTAATGTACTGTATGCATTGCTTTTTAAAGCTGAGAGTGTAGTGTCGGAGGATTCATAGAGTTTAGATCATCTCTGTCATGGACGACTTCCAAATCTCCAGAACATCGCCACAGCGCCAGCATATACACTTTCAAAAAAAAAAAAAAAAAAAAAAAAAACGCACCTAAGCGACATATAATTAACTCGTATGCCTCATCACCTACTTAAAAGTGTCTCTTGTACAGAGCAGAGATAGGGAATTAAGGTGGACGCAGCGCAGCCTCTTGTGTAATTAATGATTCAGGATGCTTGGCTCGCTATCTCCACTAACCGCGCGGATAAATCTCACCGTGGACTTCCCAGGCCCAGATAACAATATATTTATGGGGCCGTAAAGAGAGAAGAAGCCTCGTCTTAGTGGTGGGTCTCGGCTCTGGCCGGCTGTCGTAAAGCATGGCCACTTCTTCTCTACGAGGCAGGGAGAGAGAGGGAACGGCAGCGAGGCAAAGGTGACCGGAGTAAAGAGGCGGGGAACGCAGCTATTATATTAAATAGAGACTATGTAACTTTGACATCCCATTAGATTAAACAACGTCCTTCCATCCAATAGGATTTTCAAGAGGGGTCAAACGAAAGATTTAGGATTTCATCTCCAAAATAACAACTAAAATGTTTAATGGTTATGATGGATGTAATTATTAATCTATATGATGGACATTCTTTCCTGCAGTTATGCAGGAGTGAATGAAGACTGCAATTTGGGCTGCAAGTAACACTTACTTTATCAAGTATTCGATTAACAGTTTGGTCTATGAAATATTAGGGGTGGGAATCACCAGAGGCCCCACGATACAATATAAGTCACGATACCATCTTATTGTGATTTGAAACCTTTTGCGATATGCTGAGTACTGCGATAAGATATAAAGCAATTTATTACCTTTTTTAAACTGCAAATTATGCAGTTTGTCAACATCTGTTTTATCTAATAAGATCCAGTTTTCACTCTGTTCATCTCAGAGTTTTCATTCACATATCTTGAGGTTAGAGATCAAGGAACCCCATTGAAAATGGCCATGGCAGTTTCTTCGCGCCAAAGTTTAGTGTCATTTAGCCTCTTTCTGAGACAAACTAACACAACATGGTTTTACTAATCGATTCCTTAGGTTTTCTAGTTTCATCTCTCTAGCTTTAAGACTGAGCCCGCTACAACCTCTGAAAAACAGAATAGCGGCTGAGCCCGATGGCGGATTGTTAAGAGGTTAATAGTTTATATACTAAAAGATCGATACTTGACGTTTGTGTACTTGTATGTATCGCGATACTATGCTGTATCGATTTTTTCCCCACCCCTATAAAATATCATAGTACTACTTTAATAAAATAAACAATTTGACATCTTCAAATTGCTTGTTTGTCCGACTAGGAGTCCACAGCCAAAAGATATTCAATACCTGTCATAGAAAAAAAAAAGCGGCAAATCATAACATTTGAGGATCTGGAACCAGTGAATCTTTGTCATTTTTGCTGATCAACTAATACATTTTTTGATTGTTTCAGCCCTACTCACAGTACTAAAATGCCTCTAACTTGATGGCAGTGTGTGTCAAACATCATTGGCAAAGCAAATGACTAATGTGGTATCTTAACAGTAACAGACTAAAGAGGAGGGGCCAAATAGAAACAGTGAGATGTTCAGGTTGTGTGTGCAAGAGAAATATTTGAGCTGTGATAGATTCAAAAACAGACAGGTAGGTCTTGTAGGTGTGTGTTGCAGACACATCTGAAACTGACTCACTACATATCACTATGGATTAGAGCTGCAACGATTAATTGATTAGTTGTCAACTATTAAATTAATCGTCAACTATTTTGGTAATTGGGCATTTTTTAAGAAAAAAAAAAGTCTAAATTCTCTGATTCCAGCTCCTTAAATGTGATTATTTTCTGGGTTTTTAACTCCTCTATGACAGTAAACTGATTATCTTTGAGTTGTGGACAAAACAAGACATTTGAGGACGTCGTCTTGGGCTTTGGGAAACACTGATCGGCATTTCATGACATTTTACAGACCAAACAACTAATTAATGAATCCAAAAAATAATCAACAGATTAATAATTGTTCGTTGAAGTCCTAGATACAATTCTGAACTAAATACTTTATCAAACTGTCCTAGTAACCACAAACTAACAGCAGCAGGAGCTCATTTACACACTTAAACTGGGGCTGATGTCATTAGTGACCTTACATCCTGGTGCTAAGAGACTC
>CAKAOH010009685.1:0-53536 GCA_916701665.1 Sebastiscus tertius
CTATATTATATACTTTACTGAACTTAACTACTATACTATACTGTTTTAAACTATATTATTCTGCACTGTACTGTAGGCCTACTGTACTGAAGTATACTATACTAAACAAACCTATTATACTATACTGTATTATTCTATATTATCATGCCTTTCAGATGTTTTTATATTTTACAGTGTTGTTTATGTATAACTCAGTTCCAGAGCTGGTGCAATAGACTGTAAGAGACAAAAGTTGTTAACTTTCTTCAATATTTACTTACAAAGCAACTGTGCTTAAAGCAAACATAACGTGGTAACTGAATGCACGTTTCTGTCACCGGTGTGTCTTTAAACCGGAAATGTGTGTGGTCTGCTAAATGTGCGATGGCTTGTACATGTCTTGCAGGATGGAAGGCTGCTTTCAATGCCTCTGAGACCACGCACAGTGATTATGACATCATGAGCTGA
Source organism: Sebastiscus tertius (assembly GCA_916701665.1). Classification (NCBI taxonomy): domain Eukaryota; kingdom Metazoa; phylum Chordata; class Actinopteri; order Perciformes; family Sebastidae; genus Sebastiscus; species Sebastiscus tertius. Next base: position 448 of record CAKAOH010009685.1, read on the forward strand.
GATTTCCTGCTCAGCTCTCATCTCCTTTTTCGTATTCGAACAACAATGTGCCATCTTAGAATAGCTATATATTGTTAGCCACTTTATTTCAGTTTGAAACCAGGAAATTACAGAGAAGTTTCCAGCCCTGATAATACACTTTGTTTCCCACCACTTCACGGTTCATTTCCCCCCCCCTTGTTCGCGATGCTGCATTGCGCCAGTGTGCATATTCTTCAGTGTCAAACCGCGGTGACACAGGCTCACATGATGAGGATATGTACCATCAAAGAACTAACGACTGTGACTCATGACCACAATCTCTTGATTTGAGTCTGCATCACATGAGAGTGTAAAGCTTCTCACGTAGAGTACCAGTTACTGTATATGTCTTTCATGAAATTACAGTATGTTTGTCATTACCGCTCAGTGTCATATTTCTACATTTACCGTCCCTTCTGCGCCTAACTCAAATCAGTTCTGAGACAAAAACACATTTTAGTTAAACACCACTTTAATACAATAAAAGAGAGAGTGTTTGCCCTCTACTCAACCTCTCATCTATATGAGGGGAACACCATCCAGATAGGTTGCTATTAGTGGCAATATATATGTATAATTATAATAACATATGTATATTATTACATGTATAATGTATGCTATGTCCAATAGAAGTGTGGCTGATTATGTCATTCATTAACACAAAGGCAATGAGTCCTTAAGGTGAGACTATGTAACTTTTGAAAGAGGATTTTTTTTATTTTCCTTTTACAAATGAAAACTGAAATAATAAGAAATCATAGACATCCTTGCTCAATGCAGTAAACTCAGAGGTTTTACAGCCTAGTTAGTTGATGACGAGTAGCTGAGATTTGCTAATGTTAGTCAGATTTTAGTCAGTTTGCTGACTTTATGACTCTATACTGTATGTGCTGCTGTCACATGGATTTTCCATTGATCATCACCGTCAACTGTAATGAGTCTGTCATAAAACAGACATATGGATAGGCTGAATGTGTTTCAGATTAAGTTTGGGCAGTATCTAACCCACTTCACTTTAATCAGCAGTTGGCAAGCAAGACGCTGGAACGTAGCTAAATCTTGAAGAGTTTTAGCATTTATTCACCGACAAATAGCCTAAACTGTACGCACACTGCGCTGCTACGTTCACAGCTATAATGTTACTGATAACTTCATACTCACCTCCACACACACACACACACACACACACACACACACGCTCCCTCTCTCGACAGCACACTCGCTGACGCTACGGCCTCCGGGCTTTCAATACACTTGCGGAAACCCATCTTTTCTCATCACCTCAAAAAACAAACTTTCAACAAGAACTTTCTAGTAAACAAATACAATGTGCGCCGTGCGCTTCTTCCAACCTACCACCTCTACTGAAATTGAATCTCCTTCATGTTACTGGCAGTAAATTGTCAGACACTAGAGGCTCTGTTTATAAACAAACATCATATTATGTTAATCGATTTCTCATATTGCTTATTACTAATGCAATACAAGCTGGATTTAGCGTCGTTGGCACAGGTTGCCGATGTACGACACTTTTTAATTTGGCCAGAACGTGTCATAATGACAAATGCTGGATTAGCAGGTTTGCATTAAATCAAACCGGTATAAGCTCGTACACTGGACTGGACCGGCAAAACCAGACATCAACCTAACTTGCCACGTAGAATATTGCTGTGTCCTCAATTTTCGTAATAAACTATAAGGAAGCATTCAAGGACCTGGGTCAGAGAGATACTGAACTCCATGTGCCACATCAGGGACAACGTGTTCTGAAGAGGAAAGAGCTGCTGACAGAGCAGCTGTTTTCCCATGGAGCGTATGCACAAATATGTCAAATATGTGGCATCGCTACACTTTTCAATATCAATTGAACTCAGTCGCAGATGCGACCTCATAGTATAATTTTATACTACTATAAGACAAAAGGGGCAAGATTGCTGTTCTTTTTAAAAAATATATATATATCACTGAAAAGTAAAATATCACATTCAGCTGGGATTAGCGGAAATCTCAAACCCTGTTGCAAAGTACACAAAACATAGAAAATACTCCGCTCTTGAGCAAAACACTCAACTCGAAACCTCTCAACTGAACTACACCTACACACCTACCAGATTCAAGTGAAAGCTCGTCACCTCACACTTGTTTTCGTGAGCATGTTGAGCTACTTTTTAAAAGGCATTTCCAAGGCTGTTATTCAGCCTGGCCTGTAGCAAATCTTTCTCAATCTCACCTCTCCCTCTTTTAAATAAACTATATGTTCTCTTCTGGCTTGAACAAAATGAAACTGATGTTTGATAAAACTGTTATCGATCAGAAATAAATCCATGGAGCCTTTTCCTTAGTTTCTTAGCGGCAAAGCCACTTCCACCTGAAAGAGAAGATCTTTTGAACGCTGTAGATTTACCCCCGAGGGTTGCTCTGCATGTGTCCTATCTTCACTTGACAAGGCAAGCTTGACTTTTATAGGTACACACCCTACCGGGGGTGTGTGTCAGTGATACCATCTGGTACTAAGGCAGAGAAGAAGCACACTCACTTGGCTCAAAATCAAAACACCTTAATGGGTCACAAGCGGAAATAAAGTAGTCGGTGTGTTGTTTGTGTACAAGCATGTAGAGTGAATCAGTTTTCTAAGATTACTACAACCCTGATGACATCACCTGACTGAGCCCCACATGACCGGACAGAGATGGAAAAGCTGACAGAGCAGCTTTTATTACATGGAGAACTACAGATTAGCAGTGATATTAAGTCATACTGGTCCTTTGTGATCTTGTAAAAACTGTGCAAGAGAGCTGTTTTTCCACGATGGAAACTGTGAATGGACCAATTACACACCCATCTAACCGTCTATTTGATAGCATTACAGTTAACCATGTGATGTTATCTGATGTTCTAACAGGCTTTGGTAATATTTTAGTCATATATTATCTGGAAGTGTAAATTAAGAACCACTTTGACTCTGATTCAAATCATTTCGTTCAGCTCAGTTTGAAGATTACTAGTCCGAGGCCATGCAGTTTGTTAAGCTAAATGGTGGCATCTCTGTTCAAATGTGCTTCAGTACATAACAGTAAGTGAACGCATCACTGCTTATACCAACCACTTGCGACTGAATGTCAAAATCATCTAAATATTGAGCCATTACATTGAAAATCTTTTAGATAACACTAAGCTACGCTTTCTGTACTCCAACACAACAAACTGCCTGGCCGACACTCGCGTTTCCACCATGCTTCACCATGTATTCCACTATTCCACCGTTGTCTTCCGGTAACACGTCAGATTTCCTCGCCGAACCGCAGAACCTCGTGAGATTTCAGAACAAGACTTCTCCTTGAGTGAGACTCCTTCCACAATGTCAGATACTTATAATAACAATCAGAGCCTGTCATGGCAAAAACAAACCCTTTTATTGGCCGTAAATGACGGTGTCAGCTTGCCCTGATAGCTTCATATTGCAGTGCATCAGCAGCTGCCATCTACAGCGCTCTCCCTCAATACTGGGCTAATTTCAGAAAGTGTTATCAGTCAGTTAGACACAAAAACCTGGAAAAATAGGTTGAAAAATACCGAAGGTACCCTTTAAAGCTACAGATTGTGTCATTGACGCTGATTAAAAAGAAAAAAACAACAACTTTTAAACTTAAACGTTATTACATTTGTCATATACATACATGTCAGCCCAGTCTCACAGCAAAGCGTGTAATAGACCCGCCTGTCCATTGAAAAAAAGTGTGTCAGTGTCACGCTTTGTGTCGCCAAGACGTGAATATTACACGCCTGCATGAAGGTGCAGTGTTGTGAAGTGGCGGTTGTCACGTGTTTCCCATACTGGTGAAAGTCTAACTTTAGAGCTAGTTAGAGAGAAAAACTGCTGGGGATGGGTCAAACAAACACAGGACTTTCAAGTGGGAGACCCGTGTTCGAGACCAGTGTTTTTGTTTTGCTGGTTAAGTTAATGACGTCTGTCACATGTTTTGTAGTGGTGGTTGTCACATGACATTTGTGTTTCCCGTACCGATGTTTCGTTGTTTCCGCACGTTGTTCCCGCACGTTGTTTCCATACTTGTTTTACTTAGTTTACGTACTTATTTTAAGCTCAATCATGTTTTCCCTTAACCTAACAAAGTGGTTTTCTTGCCTGATCCTAAGGTAGTGACTACTTGGGGGTCAGTGTCTCGGTCAAGGACTTTTACACATGCTGATAGTAGGAACCAGGGATCGAACCAGCCACCTTGTGGTTGAAGGACGATCCGTTCTACCCACTAAGTTACTGCCACCCCACATTCAGTAAAGTTTGACTGAGTCCATATAGCTGATTCAGTATAATCAGTTCACTGACTATTCACTGTTGAATGTTTGTTCGCACATGTACTGAACATAGACTTCATTAGGTGTTTCAGCTTGTGCCCCAAAACAATATATGTTTACAAGTGACAAAGTCCTCTCAGTAGTAGTAAATATTACGGGGCAAAGGAGGAAGTGAGATGAGGTTATTATAGTGTAACAAAGTCCATATAGGATTGGTTAACTAAACACGGGAGACTGCTGATCATTTCCTGTTTCAAACCGACAAGTCAGTGTTGTTTGTTAAACATGATAGTTCCCTAAACCTTCATCGCATGTTCATTATTGTCACCATGACGAACAAACTCCCAAACCGTGATCTGTCCCTAAACCTAACCAAGTTGTTTTTGCGCCAAAACCTAAACAAACATTAACCACAGTGTGGTCACATCATACAACGAATGATGCCGTCCTGTTAGAAGGTGTCAGATCAGAAAACACTTCTATGTGTCGTGCTAGAAGGCATGAACAAACGACTGAACACCTCTAATATATGCAGGATTAGTTTTGTTTCTTATGACGTTGTATTCACAGACTGCCAAGTCATGCCAATGGTATGCTGTCCTACTGCATATTAAATTTCTATTTCATGTGATACACTGAATGTCTATGACAACAAGGACAGCATGTCATTAGTGTCAGTCAGTGTAAGCCAATAATACAAAACTGCTAGGTATTAAATTTCTTTCACTGCAGTCGTCACAAACTGCGAGCCCACTTTGGCCTGTCAGAGCAGCTGCTTGTGGACATTTTGTCACGTAGGCGCTTCCTCATGTCATTTATTTATTTATTTATGTATAAATATCTTTGTTCATCAAAAGTGTGTGTGAGTGTTGATGCGTGTTTGTGTACCGTTTCTGCTTATATTCAATTTGCAGAACTGTTGTTTTGGAAGCATTGCTAAAGGTTAACTTCCTCTTGGTAATGTTCATTTTTAGTTGCTGGTCAGGGTCACGTTGTGAGGAACTGTGAGGAAAATGCACACAAAGACACACATTAGATTAGATCAGTGTTTCTTAACTTTTTCAGACCAAGGACCTTTAACCACCTAACTCCCCAAATATCCCCAGAAGCCCAAAACAATAGGCCTCCTACTTCAACAGTATATTTAATACATTATAGGGCTGTACAGAATAGTTAGAAGCATAATTTGTAACGCTGACATTTGAATTACTGTTATTAAAAACTTACAGAAACATTGCGTACAGTAGTGCACCTTCCACCTCTTCCCTCTCTCTGTCACTCCCTGGAACGCAGCGTTTACGTGGTGGCGCCCAGTCCTCTCTGTAATTATCCGTCCAAAAGTCAGAATTCGTTGAAAAGAAGATCATTTACAACATTCACAACATTTTTTTTTTATCCAAGAAAATAATCTGCTTCAATCCATAATTATTGGCGTTGAGCCTTTCAAAAACTACATTTTCACTGCGGTCAAAAAAACGGTTTACTCTCCCGCACTCACCTGTTTTAACAATGTAGCAGCAATATAACAGCTCCATAAATAACATTTATATAACCACAATAACCCCAAATCATATTTCTTCCATTTTCATAGGGTAATAAAGTTCTAAAATATGATGACAACTTAATTTGAAAACCTCAATCAAAGCTTTGAATGTAAAAAAAAAATGGCATTCGATACAGACCTACTATATTATAAATTACAACCATATTTATTTAATTTTAAATTTACAAATAGTGTAGCTTACTCACATATCACTGTCTCTGTTGACATCTTAATGGGAAGAATGGTGCGACACTTATGCTGAGACACCAGCGAAGCAATATCTGGCTCCAAACTGGAGAGTTTTTGTCTGGTATCAGGGTTCACAGTGATCCGGGTGCGCAATGGTCGACTTCATTGCTGAAGTCTGACAACACCGAAAACCAGCCAATTTAAATAATAATGTCTGAATGTATACACAAGCTGATTTATTATTGAAAAAAAACACATCTGTGTGCTTCTTGCTACTAGGCTTTGGAGCCGCTCGCAGAAAGTTAATTTGAATTTTAAATTAAAAACATAATCTACTTGCGGATGACCAGGGGTTGCTCATGGACCACCAGTGTACCAGTCTTTGAGAGTGATTGGATTCGATCTATCGAGCTAATTGGGAGAAAGGGACAATAGCATTACTAGTGCAATCGTGTGTGTGTGTGTGTGTTGACCTAAAAATGACAAAACAGGGTGTGTGCTTGATCTGTCACAGGGAGAAACTGATCTTGGAAACAAGATTTTTATCCGGAAAAAATATCTCCCGGTGAACTAATAAAGGATTGTATGTCATATTCCTGCTAACACTCAGGTTAGTAATTTGTTTAACAAATAATCTTGCCAAAAACTGAATCACATACTGGAAGACCGGAAACTGCAGCTTCTTTTATCTACGGGGGCGACACTTATGAAGCACGTAGCACTTCTGGCTATGTCCCAATGAGAGATAACGCTATGGGACAGAAGTGAGATCAATCATGGCCTGTCAACAAATTGTGAGAAACATCTAGAAGTAAGATTTAAGATAATGACAAGGGATTTTTTTTGGAGAAGTGGGACCAATTTTTTTGACTAAAATGGAGTTGATACAACAATGACTCCACGAAAAGTTGAACTAATGACAGTTACAGTAATACAAAAATCTTTTGTCAGAGGAAGGGTCAGATTGGGACACATTGGACTATATAGGGGGAAGTGTATGTGTGTTTTTATAGTTTTATTGTGCTGACATAGGTAACAACTACCTCTTTTATCACACATATTATGTATCCCACCTTTTCTCTCCCTTTTTCTGTGAAGGTTAGTCCTTTAATCGGATGCTGTTATTTATATAATTCAGTAAAAATGTAGTGATTAAGGTTAGATTGTGGTGCTTGGCCCTTGGTGCTAAATATAGAAAGACAAATTATGCCTTTTAACATGTTTCCTCTCCATGACATTGCTGACACAGTCACACTTTCTTTTTAAGTCTCACTGCTTGACCATGTGGTTACACGTGGTTTATTATGTCAGCTGATTCACCATACATACTGGATGTTAGTTTGAGTGTGCATAAGTTAGTGTGTTTGTGTAATGTATGTATGATTTATTTGGTCACTTGACCAAATTATGTGTTTTATTTTCCTCGCTGATTGTGTATGTTTATCTCTAGAGGGTTTTATGTCTGTGTTTTATGACACCGGGTGAGTATGTGCTATAAATTTTAGCTGACGTCAGAGTGTCTCTCCTGGCTCAGTGTGTATGTGTTTGCGAGGTTCATGAGTGGGTGAAGTTCACAAGTTTATTGTTTTATTCCATCCATGTCGAAGTGCTTTATGATCCGAAAAGTCAGACAGAAGTCTGACAATGTCTGAATCACCTCAATTCATGACAATAATTAGTCTGGAGAGTCTACCGAGAAGCTGTTCAAAGTCTTTTTTAACCCACGTGTAATATTATATAGGCCATAGTACCATCAAAAACCTGAAATCAAATGTTTACTTCAACAGGTGGTTGAGTTCAGTGCTTTTAACGATTATAAATCAGGACAACTTAATTATATCCTTGAAGCAGTGATGGCTGTTGCTTATTTAGCAGGGTGGGGTGAACACAGATGCAGATGTCCCTTCTGGCGTGGTGTTTATAACAATCAGTCAAAGAACAACTCGGTTAACCACACCTTTTTGTTCCTAATAATTTGAGGGTACATTATACATATGTAGGTGTGGTAAGGAGGAGGTTCTATAAGTGTTTGTAGCACAGCATAGGAAGGTACCCATTAAGAGATGCAAAGTAGGCCACGGAAGTTAAAGGGACTGTTTGTAAGAATCAGAAATTGGTTGTAACAGCAACACCTATGGCCGTTAAGTCAACGAAAGTCAGTGTCCTGTTGCTCGCGCTCGCTCGAATGTGAGCAAGCATCCGTCAAGACAGTGAGGCGACACACGTCAGCTAAAACTACAGTATCACTCTGTATTTCACCTGCTTGGCAGTAATGTTAGCTGACCAGACGAAGGTCTCTCCATGAATCAACGCTCATCCTAGTGTTGGCTTTTCCTGCTTCAGCCTGCCGACCGCAGCCGGAAGAAACAAGGGAGACACCGGCACCCGGTCGGAGATGATAACGTTTCTCACTGCGGAGCCCCGTCACTTCACAAGACACGGGAAACCTCTGTTGGTCTGGAGGAGCTGCAGCATTTATTTCTGCACAAATGTCCACTGAACATTCACTAGATATTCTCAGAGCTAAACTAACTTTTCTGCAGTGTGGAGTGAGCGCGCATGCACGTGAGGTGGAGCGAAAGAGCAAGAACGGGTGCGGTGTGACTGAAGGCAGGCAGGCAGAGGAGCAGAGTACAGCAGAGACTCCGGTCCTGGAGACCAAAGCTACGGTCTCCCCCGCGTCCTCCGACCGCGGCCAACACTGTTTTGCAAGACGGGCTTCACTAGATATAACTTTGCGGTTTTGGTGCTTCCGTGTAGTTTGTGTTGGAGTCTGAGTCTGAACAGCGTAGCCACACGCTTGATTTATACATGTAAGAAGTTACAAACAGTCCCTTTAAATTTATATCTGTAATTTTATACTATAGCCACATTGTAATTGTTATTTATATTAGTGTTGTCAATTGATTAAAATATTGAATCGCATGATTAATCATGATTAATCGCACATTTTCTATCTGTTCAAAATGCACCTTAAATGGAAATTTGTCTAGTATTTAATACTCTTATCAACATGGGAGTGGGCAAATATGCTTGCTTTATGCAAATGTATGTATATATTTATTATTGGAAATAAATTAACAGCACTAAACAATGACAAATATTGTCCAGAAACCCTCACAGGTACTGCATTTAGCATAAAAAATATGCTCAAATCTATCACAGTAAACTGAACACCTTTGAGTTGTGGGCAAAACAAGACAGTTGAGGAACACTGATCAACATTTTTTTTTTTAACCATTTTCTGACCTTTTATAGACCAACAACTAATCAATTAATCGAGAAAATAATCAACAGATTAATCTAAATAATCTATTGTTCGGCCACTGCTGCCTTGACACAGAATCCGAAGTAGGTATCATGGCAACACAAAAATGACAAATTTGATGATTTTTGACAACAACCCTGATCCCAAGTTTTGCATATAAAACACTAAATGGTCTTCACTGTTTCAGTTTGATAAGGTTCAAACGACCATGGTTTGAACTTTGTAGATGTCCGTTGGCTCTTCTTGCTTGCGGTTTAAGATGTCACACTGAAAGCATACAGTCATATACGTCGTGCAAATTTGAACAGAGTGCAGGCACAGTGTGACTCAATTGTTTCGCTCTGAATAATCCGTCTCATATTCAGAGCCATCTGTCGGCTGCACATGTTTGGTTGCACGTGCAATGACTGGCTCGAGCAGTGCCTGTACAGGAAATCATTGTGTGAATTACAGCACTTGTTACGTATACTGTTGTATTCTTAACTGTTGAAAGGCATGTTTTTGCCTTGTTTTCGCTCGTGATTTATGTTTTTTTAACCTGCAGCAAACACACCACAGAAACATCTGCTTTTCATCTGTTCAGTGGAGCGTCTTCCTTGTGCTGCAACACCACAAACCTCCCGCTGTTTAACGAGGAATGTAATATTGAGAAAGCTTGGATATTTCAGTGATTTGTGGGTAATCAATAACGGGTGGGGTTGTTTTTTCTTTTTTTTTTTCTCTACCAAATATTATTTTCACCATGGCAATAGAGAGGATGATACATTACATATTTGCAATAAACTGTTCCAGAGAGAGTACATTAGGTACACATTAGGTTCTCAATCTGATCAGTGGAACATCAGCAAACACATGATAGGTGATGAAAACCTGCTTTACATAAAATGTAGGAAAATAAGAAAGAAAAATATATTTATAAGCTGCCAAATGCATCCACTCACATACAGAATAACAAGGCAGCCATTTCAGTTATACATATAGGGGTAATTCTGTATAACTGTCATTGTTCTCTTAGTTTATGCTCATTTACTGAAGGTAAGCCCCAAAAACCCCTCCGTTAGACATTATATTACTCATATAGAGACAGTAGTTTGACAGGAGCAGCCACGTGTGACTCTAGAGTTGTGTCAGGGGGTTGTAGGTGGTTTTCCACGGTATACATACGCTGGACCGGAAAAAAATAAAGACCCTGACCCTACGGAAGAAGTGGGCCCTTACTTTCCCTTAACTATTTCCACTGTAACTCTGCGTGTAAACTGTATACCAAGAACAAGCTCATTAAAACGAGATCTGACAGACAGGAAAAAGGTGTGTAATGAGAAAACAGCATTGGGCTGTCTATGACTGGAAAGGCTAATTGGTTTGTCTAGTCAGATGAGTCCTGGTTGCATCACTTCAGTACGACAGTCTCATCGTGTGATGTAAACAACATGAGGTGGTGGACCCCTCAGGCATTGTCACAACTGTAGAGGCCTGTGGTGGAGTAGTGGCTCCATTCACACCTGTAGACTGGTGCCTTACTGCCAGAACAAACCTTAAAGGAACAGTGTGTAACATTTCCGGAGATCTATAAGCAGAAATGGAATATAATCTGTAAAATCACCTCAAACTAAACCATTGTGTTTTTTTTCGTTAGCTTAGAATGAGCCCTTCATATCTACATAGGGAGCGGGTCCCCTTCACGGAGTCCACCATGTTGCTCCGCCATGTATCTACAGTAGCCCAGAACAAACAAACCAAACTCTTTCATGTTTTTACGTTACCTGAAGGCCACCGTAGTTCTCCGACACGCTTGTGAAACTGTGGCAACGTGAGCCGCAGAGTACAAAACCGTGGTACCGCCAGTCCCCAGTCTGACTTCCGTTGTTCCTAAAGTAGTGTTCTTATGGTTATTAAGGATGGCCTCTGAGTGAGGCGAATGCCGTTACCATGGTTTTGCACTCGGTGGCTCACGTTACCGCAGTCTTGGAAAGGGAGGAGCGAGCGGAGGGGTACTCAGTTGGTTGCAATCTGCAAACACACCACTAGATGTCGCCACTGTGTCTCGGTTCGACATTTTGGGAAATACGTCTATTCGCGAGTTAGATGAAAAGATTGATACCACTCTCATGTTTGTACGCTACATGCTAGCACCAGCAAGAGTGGAAAGAGAGGAAACCACAAACCAAAAAAATAACAAATTGCTGTTTTATGGTTGTCATGTGCTGGAGTATTTCTTGGTCGCAACCAGTGGAGACTCCAGGAAGTTACTTGTCCCAACTACTGAAATAGAGGTGATTTCGGTCAAAAAATAAGATACAATGTGTTAAACAGTGAGATTTAGACATGTTTGTAAGCAGATCTTAGCAGCTATTTTCCCCTATTTACAGTCTATGCGCTAAGTTAAGTTAACCAGCTGCTGGCTGTATAGCTTAATATTGCATACAGAAATGCAAAGTCTTCTCATAAAACTCTCTACAAGGAAGCAAATAAGCATATTCCCCCCAAATATTACACTTTTTCTTAAACATTGAGGTATAAGCAGATTTACTTTCATCCATCCATGACCACTATGTAACCCTAAGGCCATGAAGCTTCCTTTCATAGTGCGAGTATCATACAGGAACACGGCTGAAAATGACCTGTCTCTCAAATGCCCTAGAAACTAGTGTCCATCCATCAACTGTGTGAAGCACAAATGTCTGCAGCTTTAACACCTGAGTGTTAGTGATCCCTTTTGGAGCCACTTCAACAACATGCAGCAGCTGCTATCAAGGCCAAAGGTGAAGCAAGGTGTTGAACAGGATTAAATATTTCTTTGGTACAGTGAAAGCAAGGGCGTGTGATCCAAAGTGTGATTAGTACATTATGTACCAAGGAGGCTTCTGATTTGTTCTGAATAGCATTCTTTCCCCCACTGGAACCTTCCTCTCCGACGTACCGAGGGGCCTCACTTCCTCTTCTGAAAGCCCTTCCATTTCCTCTCTGTCTGAGGCGCAGCTCTGCTTTTAAAGCAAGACTCGGCTCTACCCAGAACATTTTTCACGCGATGAAAACACATTTCTTCAGACAGTCAGTTGTAACTAAGCTGTTTCTGGTGTCTTTTATATACAATATATTGTGAGAAACAGTACACTATGAGGAATTGTTTTTGTTCAGTGAGACTGCCACAGCTGAACAAAATAATTAAAAACATGTCAGTGTGCCTAAAAGCTGCCAACAGAAGTGGTTATTGACCTTTTTGAGACAGACACGCCTCATTAATGACAGACTGAAAATGTCAAGAAGGATCAACATACACAATAAGCTGTCAGACTAATTGATTTAATATATTTTTTAATGGTTTAGAGTGGAGTTCACTCCATGTCAGTCCTTGAACTATGATGACCCCTCACACACAACAGACCTTGCTGCGTTGGCGTTCTGTGACAAAAAACAGTATGTGAGAGGAGAGACCCTGATCATGTGAAGCGAACCACAGCAGAAATACAGAACAATCTCACTAAATGTGGTGTAAATGGCAACGGAAAAATAGTACATTGCTATAGAGGGTGGATCTGTAAAGCAGAAGTACAGAAACTTCTGCCCTTTTTGCCATATGAGAATGTTTTCCTATAGTGTGTCTGGTGCTTATCTGTCCGTCTGTCTGCTTTCCAAAACGTCTGTAATTATTCTTTGAAAGAACAGTTCACTGCTGTCATATTATTCCCTTTTTATTTACTATTCATACATCACCTGACCAGGACATATTTAGGTCAACTGTGTTTGTTCTTCATAATGTGGGGATATCCTGTGTATACTGTAAAACAATACAAGGTCTGCTCTTTTCAAACATAATCTCTGATGTTGGTGCTTTCTGAAAGCAACAGAGAACATAAAGCACTAGTGAAAAAATACACATTAATCAAATTCCACACATTTCCTGACATATGCTAGTTTGTTACACTGTTTTTACTGTTACCATTAATGTGGGCTATTATGAGCTTTCACATACTTCCATCCATTCTATTAATGTCTGTTTTACTAATGTGGTGCTGCCACCTGCTGCTCAAAGTCAGTACAACAGATTCAGAGTCAGTTTTAGAGTCAAATTTTGATCGATTGTACAGTCTGTACAGTGAGTCACACTTGCTGGATTGCTCATGCAGGCCACACCGCACTAACACTAAAACAGTATTTAAAAAAGAAATTTCGGAAATTCCTTTCTCTTTCTAAATAATGCTCATTTTCTCTGTGAACACCCCATCTTGATAACATTAAAATCAAAACGCAGAAATAAACAGAGCTGTTGTCTAAATGTTTTAAACACCACAAGATAACAAGTTGCGGAGGATATGGAAATTCAGTCAGCTAAGACTGTACTGTATACTCGTGGGAGTGAACTTGGAAGTGTTTGAGTTGCAGCTGAAGGTCACTGTGTCTGATCTTGTGTTTGTTTAGGCTCTGATTTTCCAGAGCTGTCAAGAAAAACACACAACCAGAACTGTGAACTGCATGTTCCCTGCTGTAGGATGTAAAAACTAAACTTAAATATGTAAATAAAATACTTGCTGACAGTTGGCCTGTATTTTGCAGCTCAGCACTGTGTGTCAAGTTGTTTTAGTCATTTGAAAGAAATAAAAATTAAGTAATGAATGAATGAATGAATGAATTAAAATACATTGTGAGGTTGACTGTAAATTATAAAAGGACTTAGGACATGATGATATCAGTTTGTGATGGCCATTCCCATGCTCAGTTATGTCTCATAAGTTGTTGCAGTCATTTTTTTGGTTGATATCATTTGTTACACATATTTTTTTTTTTTTTACCACTAGAGAATTGATGAAAATTATGAATAATCCTTCAAAATTCCCACATTAAGACATCAAGATGAACACTATGGAAAAAGCCATGCTGTGATTTTGTTTCAAAAACTTTTGACATTTGGAGATTTCTGCAAGAATTGCATTTGTTGGTGATTGGATGGCACTTCTGTTCTGGAAACTGCTCAGAAACTCCCTTATTGTCAAAATAGCTGGGAAAGCCATCCATCCTCTGAATGCTCTAGGTCTCTAGTTTGTGGCTGTAAAGCTTCATGAGACTGTGATTATCCTAGAGGTCACCACAGGTCATTTTATACAGTGAGGTCTAATTTAAAAAAAAATGGTCTCACTACAATGAAATGGCTACTATGGAGACTAACATCATCTAACATCTGCATGTTTTTTGCCCCAAACTACATGGGATTAGTATAAATTGGTACCCATAGAACCCATTTTCATACACATATCTTGAGGTCAGAGTTCAAGGGACCCCTTTGAAAATCGGTAGGCCGTTTTTTCCTCGCCAAAATTTAGCGTCACTTGCAGTTATTTAGTGTTGTTCCCCACAACCTAGTATGACGGTTTGCCAACAATGGATTCTTTAGGTTTTCTAGTTTCATATGATGTCAGTATTTTCACTCCAGCTCTAAAACGGAGTCTGCTACGACCTCTGAAAGACAGAGTAGCGGCCGGCCCACTGGCGGGCCATCGGAGTGTTAAGGGGTTGTTAATGTTATGTGATATTAGCCTCCGTGTCATCGGCATGCATCCAACTGGCTTCAAACATGTTGCTCAGACTTATATGATTTCAGTAAATTATGATTTCAAATGACTTGCAGTGACATCGTGAGGCCATCTGGGCAAATCACATGACAACAAGACTGGAAAGATTAGACCTCATTTTAACACTCCTCCTTATTGTCTACACATGAGTAGATATGAAGCTAAATAAACTTCAATTTCCCCCAAAAAAAATCCCAAGCTCTCTAATACATAATGATCTTCAATGATCTCCAGTTCTTTGTACTTTGCTCAGTGAACCAAACGGTGTCCTCATTACACACCTCATATATGTCATTATGTCCCGCTCTGTTCTCGGCTTGAGTCGGTAAGTCAGTGGACAAAGGTATCACTATTACTCAGGGCCATTTTGGGAAATCAA
This sequence comes from Sebastiscus tertius, assembly GCA_916701665.1. Lineage (NCBI taxonomy): Eukaryota > Metazoa > Chordata > Actinopteri > Perciformes > Sebastidae > Sebastiscus > Sebastiscus tertius. The sequence goes on from CAKAOH010009685.1 coordinate 15,729, forward strand.
GCCCTGTTATTTCCTCTGTGACTGAGCCTTGTTCAGCAGCAAGGTATCTGTTCTCACACACACTCTAGATGAAAGACTTTACACTAAAAGGCATGTTATACAGTATGCACACACCCTCTGATATTCTCCATCCAGGAATACACACACGTTGTGAAACCACAACAGTTTACTGTAAGCTGGTTGTTCAGGTCAGTGGAACCAAAAACACACACACACACGCCCACACACACACACCCATGCACAATAATCAAGTATGCATGAAAAATAAAGTCAGTCAGCAGCCAGGGAACTACCACTGGGACGAGAGTGGTTCATTTCTTGCCTGAGCTGCAGGTCCTTTAGAAACACCAGTACAATTCAGGGAGAAAGGCCCAATTTACTGTAAGATGTATTTTGAATTAGTTTTGCTGATGTCATAAGTTCATTCACTCCCACATAATTTTAAACAGCATTAGGAAACAAACCCACTTCTGATTCACTTGGTAAGGGTCGTCCATCACTGTAAATGAAGAGCTGCCAGTTGTGATTTCCAAAGCTTGAATTCTGACACAATACTGAAACAAACTCTGCTTCTCTGTTATTTAGTGAGAGTAAAAGAAACATATCAGCCAAGAATCAACGTTATCTGTTGTCATGTTAGAACGCAACATAGTCAAGCCAAAAGACAAATAATGAATGATTCACCTGTTAAAGTGGGTCCAATAACAACACAAATATCACATAATAAGCACTGGAAAATGATCCTCAGTGTCCAATATGGAATCCAAGTGTTGTGAGAGAACGAAAGAAATTCGCTAAAACTCTGAAACTCCCAAAAACTGTGGAATAATCCGTTTAACCAGCAGGGCACACTGGTCAAGTGAATCATGACACTGAAGATAATCATCTCTTTTACCTTAGTATAGAGACGGAGTGCAACACGTCATACTCTAAGAACCACGGCAACGAAAGGCTGAAGCGCTAACAAAAAAACATCAGATTTCAGCACGTCAAAGGATTATTTTAGCACCCTTTGTCTACCAGGGGAGCAGTTGATAACTAAAATGATGATCGCACAAGTTAGCAAGCTAACGTTACTGTAGTTAGCTAAGGCACTTAACACAAACATAACGGTCATGCCTAGTCCCACCAAGTTGTGAAACTCTCGCGAGATAGGCATTGATCTTGAATAGTTAAGGTTAGGCATTGACCGCCAATGGTTAAGGCTGGACATTGACCTCCAATAGGTAAGGTTATGGATTGATCTCGAATGGTTAGGGTTCGGCATTGACCTTGAATGGTTAAGGTCAGGCATTGACCTTGAATAGTCAAGGTTAGTCATTGACCTTGAATAGTTAAGGTTAGGCATTGATCCTCCAATTGGTAAGGTTATGCATTGATCTCGAATGGTTAGGGTTAGGCATTGACCTTGAATGGTTAAGGTCAGGCATTGACCTTGAATAGTTATAAGTTAGGCATTGACCTTGAAACACAGAGGCACATGCTTTTTTTCAGATTACCTCTCTCATGCACTACTGTCAGGATGTAGTGACCGTATTATAAAAATAACGTTTTTAATCATATTTGCACTTCATCACGTTTTCCTCACTGGAAGGGAACCCCCACCTACACCCTAATAGCTTTTAGGCATTTTTCTGTTGTTTGTAAACAGATGGAATTGACAAGGAGGCGCCTTCACGTTATACAAAGTCAACGGAGAGGGATGAATTGTTTTCCCCTCCGGTGTGGGCGGGACTTAATTGCTCTCTGCCTCTATTCAATTCTATTCAATTTAGTACTCCATTTAGGTTTGAGTGTGGGTTGTGATTCTGACTCCTCTTTATTCTCTTCTCAAGTAGCTATTTAGATGTGTATTTAGAAGACGGAAAAAATGCGGAAAAGCAAATGACTGCCTGAACAAACACGACTGGACAGCCTGAGAGTTCATGTTTGGATTTGCAATTAGCTCCCTGCACATAAAGGTTTGAAAAGGCAAATGTGTTTCCCCACGTTGGGGAACTGAATCATTGCCACGACACGCACGTCTGTGTTCTGACCTTCTTAGCGAAACTGAAATTGTTCAAGCGCTTCTGCAAGTGTTTTTGTGCATGTGTCTCTGTGGGTGTGCACTTTTCAATCTTACATTCTGCCCACTCGCTTGGCCTTGCGAGTGTCTCTCCAAGACTTTGAATGTTGCTGGTGTGTGTTTGTACGCTGAGGGGCAGAGAAAGGTGTCTCAACTCCACCGTTTTCAGAGTACCACCCTCTTCCTGAACAAACACACAAACACACTCATGCAGATCTGAGAACGCATGAATCAGACGCGAGAGATGCACTTGCATAACCTCCTCACCACACACTCGCATTTGAACCATTACACAATTTTCACAAGTGTCCTCTGTAAACATCCAGGAGCCTACTGGAAAAATCCCACAGCTGTTTTTATCAGACAGCCCGGCAGCGGAGGGCGAGTTTGTATACATGTGGGTGGGAAAGCGAGAAAGGAATGACTGTTATGAAAGGTGAACTGATTTGACCACGCACACATGACTACATGGCATGGGTGTCAGCTTGATGAATGACCAAGATACACCATGAGACTCAGTGGAGGGTGGATTCTAAAATTCCCATTTACTGTAATGACTTTCTGTACAGTAAAATATGGAGCAACAACTATAAAAGAGAGCAGTTAAATTGATTAAACATGAGCAGAACTGATCTTTATACTCATGTTTTATGCTATACCAGTAGCCTGAAGGCCATAGTGTTTTATTTAGATTAGAAGATGCTTTGGCAGCATAAAATCTCCCAGAGCTCTGGATCTTTTCTTCTGTAACATATAAATGTGATCATTTCAAACATTTCAAAGTTCTGACTGCTCTGAGAGTCCCAACCCAGACTTTGATGTGACACAAACGCATAAACATCATTAACAAGATCCGCTTCGTTGCAACCCAAATTCAACATTTGTTTCCAAAGATAATACTGGAGGATAATAACGCTCATCCATGCAATGTGATCAAAGCGCAAGTGTGCTCAAAGTATCTCGGCTTCTCGGATTCGAGCTACTCAACATACACTTGACAATAAAATGAACACAGTTGCTCTGCCAGCCGATCACTTTGTTCGTCGAGGCGTACTCATCGCATTATTTAGCAGACTCTTTCTTCCAGATGCATCTGCAGCTAAATAAGTGACTTCTCTTAACAAAAGAGATCCCATGAGTATTTGGATTTATGTAGCGGTCCACCCAATCATAAATAAATAAATTCATCAGGAGACGCCAGATGCTTTACTGGTTCGGCTGCGCAGCAGGGAACTGTGGAATAGAGGGCAGGGATAGAGTAGCTTGGAGTAGTTCAGCTGATCAACAAGACACACTTATACCCAATTAGCCCCAGCCTCTATGCATCTGTATGTTACAGTAGATACTGACAAAAGAGGCAGTGTACTGTACAACAAAAGAATATATGCTCGCACTGACAAAGGAGAGTGAACTAGCTATTATTTCATACTGAGCAGTAAATGCTATTTGAGTATGAGCTTGTATCTTATTAAAGGGATAGACGGGGAACACAAGTTGTTATCTATGCTCTCGCCAAAGCAACCAGACTCCACTGAAAAAAACATAATTTTACCTTGCAAAAAATGGGAGTTGCTGGTCTACTTTGGTTAGTTCACCAAAGTCACACAATAGTGCAAACAAACTAACCGACTGAGGCAGGGATAGACCAGCAACTTCCGTGTTCTGCGAGGTAAAATTACAGTTTTTGTCAATGGAGTCTGGTTGCATTGGCGAGAGCATATATGGATACAACAACTTCAGTTGCCAATCAGAAAGGGCTGTCTGATGCCGAGGTAAAGCGGTGAAAATATTCCAAATATAGCGTACACTGATATAGATTTTTTTAGGTGAACCTTTCTTTTAGGTGGCTAAAATACGTTTTTGCTGCCAGCCCCCGTCCATGGCACCAAAAGTACATATTTCATAATGAGAGAGAGTACCGTCTGTGAGGTCAAGGTTGAACTCATGTGTTTTATTCGGAAAATTTGCTGCTTGGTGCCAAGACACTGTTGTTTGGAGGTAGAAAATCAGAATTATTGTAATGAGGTGAGTGGGTAAAACCAATTAGATAAAACATATACAGTATTTTCTTCTGTTCAAAAATACCTTTCATAATCCCTATTGAGTTACACAAACGAATATGTGAGATTAGATATTTAGACCTCAACATGTTAAGGACTGTTGGGCTTTCTATTCTCAGAGGGAAGTCATACTTACAGTACAGTAGAGGTTTTTCAAGCCAACTCTTTGTAACCAGTACAGGAAAAGCATCTTTTGGCACCTCCGAACTAAAATCCACAGCACAGAGAGACATTATGCAGGATTTTTCTTTTTTTTTTGAGAGGGCAAATCCTTACCAATCACTGTCAGTGTTGGTCTGTGCAGCAGCAATCCCAACCGGTGCTTCAGGAAGCTGTCTAGGCTTTGTTTACCGCCATCCACCCTCAACCTCGAGACTTTGTACCAGCAGCAGCCTCACATCTCCATCCTGTCTCCCTACTGAAATGATGCCAGCATCAACCCTTGAAATCATGCCTTCAGGGCTTTTAGTGTTCTATGCTGGGCGTGTGGGAGGCCCGAGGGAGAATGGGCCATAAATGTACTTCCCCTGCTCATTGACAAAGTGCAAGTGGCTCACAATACACCAGCATCAGCACAAAACACCATCATCATGATGAATATCAAGAATGTTCTTTATAGGACCGGTGTGTAACATTTCAAAGCAGAAATAGAATATAATATTCATAACTATTTTTTCATTAGTGTAATCAGCTGAAACTTAGAATTATTGTGTTTTCGTTAGCTTAGAATTAGTCTTTCATATCTACATAGGAAGCGGATCCTCTCCACGGAGTCCACCATGTTGCACTGCCATGTTTCTACAGTAGCCCAGAATGGACAAACCAAACACTGGCTCTAGAAAGAGCCTTTCACGTTTTTACGCTACCTGAAGGCCACCAAGTAGTGTCATTATGGTAAGGATGGCCTCTGAGTGAGGCGAACGCCGTTACCATGGTTTTGCACGGCTCACGTTACCGCAGTCTTGGAAAGGGAGGAGTGAACGGAGGGGTACTCAGTTGGTTGCAATCTGCAACCACACCACTAGATGCTTGCCAAATCCTACACTCTGTACCTGTAAACAGGGTTTCCATGGGTCCTTAAAAAAATCTTTAAAAGTCTTAAATTCAATTGTCTGAAATTTAGGCCTAAAAAGCTCTAAAATGTTCTTATTGTATAGGTCTTTACTCAAGTGCATCCATGAAGCACGTTACTATCTCCATGGTGACTATCGTGCTACCATACCAGCTTCTTAAGATTTAGATTTTAGATTTAGCTAGATTTAGATTTAGTTATTTTTCACTGTGCTGCAGTGGGCACCAGACGTGGGTGGAGAATACTTTAATACGTGGATGAAGCCAGAGGAGAGCCCGTATGATTCCAGATGCTACCCTTGTATGAAGACGTTAAAATTAGGGACATTAGGAATCAAAACGTTAGAATCACACATGAAATGTGAAAAACACCAAGCTACAATGAAACGGCGCCAACAGATCGTGGCCATCTTTCAATATTGTTGGACGACAGTCTGCGGTTCGGTACCACAGCAGCCAGCCACTTGTTCAGCTAGCACATTAACTAAAACTCCAAACTACCTCCGGGCAGCATTTGGGTCAAATAAATTACTATTATATTAATAAATTTGTGAACTCAAAGTTAATCTTATTAATCTAATTTTCCTTAATACTTCTGCCAGTATGACAAATGAGTATTAAACGTCATTCTATGTGATTAAAAAGGTCTTTAAAAGTCAAGAATATAACTTGTTGACACCTGCAGAAACCCTGTTTAAAGCTATATAGAAACTCAACTCTGTAACTACATACAGTATATGGCCGTTAACTCCTACATGCCATTTTGCTTTTGTTTTTTTCACGTTTATTTTCTGGCTCCAGCACATGATTCTGCTTAGCGGCTCACTGTTTGCTGTCACACAAAGTTTCAGAAGTGTACACTGATCCCTCTGGGCGTCACCTTTGATGTGTGACTGATAAAATCAATCTGAACTGCTCAACACACATTACCTGAAATCGCTTTGCAACCCTTCCCACAGGGCTGACACTGCTCATATTTAGTATGAACATATGTTGTGTATAATAACTGTGGTATTAAAAGCCTATACAGTTAAAAGAATACGTGGCCTGTCAAACATACACTCTGTTCTTCTGCAGGTTCAGAGACATTTGAATATGACTGTAAATTGTTGCTTTTAGCATCAATTTTCCATAATGGCAGGAAGCTATAAAATGAAAGCAGTTCATCAGCACTGTTTGTCATGTTTTATCTTCAGGGTCAACACTGCAGCAGTTTTGTGTAATGAACTGAAAGTTGACACCTCTGTTCAGCAAATAATATTATGTTAGCTCTTGTAAAGTGCTTTTTGGAGCTAGCTCTTGTGTAAACAGCAACAATTAAGCATAAACCTGAGACAGAACTCTCATATAAATGGATCAAATGCGGGTTGAATGTGGCTTCATTAATCTATGTTGTGAGTCAAAGTGGTTCAAACGATCCATAGGCTGGGAGCGCAGCTCAAAGGGAGGCTGCTCATGTGGAAATATAAAATGCAGAGCATTCTGGTGTAGTTCTCCGCTCACTAGAATAGTTTACTTAAAATGCTCATCCGTAGTCTGCGCCCCCCCACGTGTCATCATTCACTCTACTGTGTGTATTTGTATGTCTAGGGAGCTGGTCCATTTTCCACTGTTATCTTCAGGTTTATCAGCCAGAATCTCAATGCATGTTTATCTCATCCGAGCTCCGAGCTTTGTGTTTGTAATTCTGCTCCCAAAATGCACACACTTCATCTCTATGTGTGTGTGGGTAGGTGTCCACTCCCCTCTGAGAGGTCTGCATTTTAAGTTTGTTTAGGTCTGTGTGTTTGTGCAAGCATCCTCATGTCGGTGACGGTGCGTGTGTGGGCTAATGCGTCCACGGGTGTATCTCCATGGAAAGCAGGGTATCTCTATTTCAGGTTCTCACGTTGACGAAACACAAGGCTGCTGAAATAGTATGCTACTTGAGCTGGTTCATGTACGTGCATGGTTGCGGATGTGTGTGGGCGTGAAAGATTGTGTGTGTGTGTGTGTGATAAAGATTGTGCATGTGTGTTCTAAACTTGAATAAACTAAAGGCATTAAGGGAAATAAAAGCTCTACCGGAGCAAATAACATTGAATTAAATAGAATAACTATGGACATTAGATCAAATATCAGATGCTAATACAGAGAAATAAAAAGCGTTAACGTGTAGAGAATAGCACACTATGGTGTAAAATGCTCACTTGTTCTATCAATCGACCGAACAATCTACAGACAAGAAGGCAATCATTGCTGCGGATTGTCCCAGCAGTGTACCTTATAGCTCAACTGTGAGATTGAGATTTGTATTATTGCTGGACTTTGGTGATATGAGGAAGGAATTTCAGAGGCTTATATACAGCCTTAGCTCTGTGTTGTTGCAACGATGTGCAGAATATAACGACACCTTTAAACCATAAAACTACTCATTTGAGAAAGGTGAAGCACGATCCAATATTAAAGGATAAATCTATCTTTTCTTATGTCGACAAACCTCACGAAAAGAACAAAAACAATGAGTCGATTCTATAACAAGCATTGCCTGTGTAGGTGCTTATTCCTCTGTGCCTTATAGCTGCTTCGTTGCTGTTCAAAAACCCTTGAAACACATCAGTGAGCCACACCGATGCACCGGCTGACATGTTCCTTTATTACAATAAACATGGGCATTGTTATTTATTTTGAGTCATCCCATATACATCATCCCGCTGCTGTTAATGCTCACTAGAGCACCCAATCTGCAGCTGAAAATAGTCCCCGACACATGCACTATTTACTCAGGTTTGAGTAACACTTGCTAGAAAATATAATAGTGCCCAGCTGTTTTTAAATTATATAGCCTTTTATTTAAGGGAAAGCATGTATTCATGACCCGTTTTAAGACATTTCAAAGACAACCCGGTCTCACGGGAAGGCACATAAATAGCACGATATTACAAGGACCTTCCGCATGTCATGAGGATGCATTTTAGGAACGCCATATAAATTGAGTAGCAAGAGTAGCAAGAGTCAGATTTCACACACAGGACAAGAGAGAGTTGACAGACTGAGAGATGGTAGAGGATTTAGTGTCGAAGCGAAAAGCAAACACACCTTTTGTCAATATTTCAGATTAAACCCAATACTATAAGGGAACCGTAATGTTAATGAGGCAATTGCCGCGAGGAGGACGGAGCGGTCACAGCGCAGCTGCGCCAGGTAGTTTAGACCCCTGCGGCCATGCGGCAAAAGACACACATCCGCCCGACGATAAAGATCAAAGTAAGAGCGCTACACATATTGACCGTCATCTTTTCCAGTAAAATGTCCAGTGTAACCGGTAACACCGGTGTTGTCACAAGTTTATTAACCGGTGGGAAAATGTCCTCACCGTCACATCCCTAATGTAAACTAAGTAAAATACGTATGAAAATAACGTTAAATAAGTACGGAAAACACATCACAAACGTTACTAAAAAACACGTCACAAAAAAACATGTGACAAACGTCACTAACGTAACTTACAAAACAAAACACCGGTCTGGAACACCGGTCTGGTTGAAAGTGATGTGTTTGTTGGACTCATCAACCTCCCCACCCACCCTGCTTTCGCCCTTTTTATTGTACGTTAATAGCTCTGAGCGTAGCATATTTATGCGGATGCATTGACACTGCAGTCAGTACAGACTGCATGGCGTACAGATGACTGGCGCTCTTATTGCACGCTAAATGCCTTACCCATTGTCATTCATACGTCTTTTCGTGCGAATGGGCTTGTTGCTGAGTGCCACAAACAGAGTAGGGAAGTGGGAAAGTATCGAGAGACGGGCTAACGCATTATTGGTTTTGGTCTTGTCATGTAATTTGTTGACAATAACAAAAATATTGTCAGCCTTCGTAACAGCTGTTACAAGTTCAAACACCACTCAGAATGGACTTTATAATATGATGGATGAGATAATGATAATGCAATGTGTTGAATGGCTACATACGGTATTTCACACCTCAGAGAAGCTTTGCTTAGTATGCACAGTCAGCTTCCACAAACTGACAAGGCATCACTCTCTGAAATGATCCCACCAACATTAAAGCAGACATCCAGAGGTAAGCACCGTGTGCTCTGAATGCCTTTTCGGTTTCTTCCTTTTATGCCTGACGGTGACCAGTTTAAAAAAAAAAAAAGACCACCTCTCTAAAATTATTCAGCCCCCTGGTTGATTCACTGTGGTAAAAAAAAAATATAATTTTAGAGCCAACAGTGCTTCTCTCTCTAGTGCAATGCAGCAACTGCACGGCTCAACTCTATTATATGCTAATGAAAGAGGTCGATTTAACAGCTGAGCCAGCGCACTTGCAAGTGAAGCACTGAATAGACTGAATTAACTAATAATTTGTACTGCGTCTTTTGACCAAAAACTGGCAATGGCTGTATCCGCCATGAACGATTGTACAGTCAAAACTGCAACCTCAGCCCAAAGACACTAAGTTGGTGACGCAAATTACATTTAACAGTGAACCCATAAAGAAACTGTGCTTGGAGACAATATCCGTTTGCTGTCATGTAATAAAGACAAGAACAAACAAAGAGGTTTGAGAATGTGCGAATCTGTTGTAAAAGTGGATGATTAAGCTAATTTGTTGGCTGGTGTAACCAACCTGCATTGAAGTCATTACTGAGTTTGGCAGATAACAGCTGTCTCTGGCCCGGAGGCTGATTTTTCTTCTCCTCACTTAGAACTGTATGGAAAGACTATTGAAGATAGATTATCACGGTTATGTATCAAACTACATTTTCTGCTCCGACTGTCTAGAATTGTAGTGTCATTCTTAAAAGTCGAGCTATCACCTGATCCTGCAGGTTTACACTCGACAACATCTATAAAACCAGATGAATCCTCCGCAGGGCAGAGTCACAGTATCCCTACTTCAATTTCCTTGTATCTGCCACCTGAAACAATTGCTTGAGCTCCCACAACTCATCCCAAACACTGCAGCCTGTCTTGTCTCGAAACTCCCCAAATTCCTTCATGTTAGCTCTGCCCTACTCCCTCCTGTGGCTCCCTGTGGCTGCCCATACTTCTTTAAAATCCCTGGCGTCGGCACAAATGCCTGTGAAGGGATCTGCAGCTCCGTACCTCCGGGGCACGGTTAGACACACGAGTCCATGCTCTGCTTTCGGTCACGACTGGCTGCTTGGCTCCAATTTCGCTGCAGCAGACTGGTCATCACTACACCCGGGACCAAAATCGAGTCAGATTAACAGAGGCGCTCCATATATTCTGTCATCCTCCACTGGATATGCACTCATATATTCCTTTTCCTAACACTTCTCTCATACATGATCCAGATTTGTCTATAATCGCAGCCCTTGAAGCGGACATTCCTCATTTTTGTTTATTTGTAATTTAGTCGCTCCGGATAATCATCAGCTACTGGAGAAAAATTGTGAACTGAAACTAAAGCATGCAATAATCGCTCACCTAAATGAACATTTCACCCAACAAAAGTGGCATTAACCTTCACATACCTGCCAGTCAGACAGCTGGGCCTGCTGTTCACACAATGAGATTTGCCTTATAACTCACAGAAAGCCATTTCAGCAGACTGTTGCTAGGGCGGCCTGTGGAGCAGGCGTATGGAGATGCAACGCTTTGTGTTTTTATTTGTATTCATCACTATCATCTGTGTTGTTAAGGCTGTGAAAGCACTGCAGTTTTACAATAATCTTTGCTTTCTAACGATCGGTTTTCAACGAGAGACGCCAGTCAAATATCTTTAAGTTGATGAAAATCACAGTATCATTCAACACAAGACCAGGCAAGCCGCATAGTTTGTCAAAATCTGAAACCTTACACCCAGAACTTTCTGTCCATGTTCTTTCCACAAATTTTTTCTCCCTGTCAGTTAGATATTGGGAAACATTTTCAGGATATTGGGCAATGCCCTCCAACCACAACAGGGGCGGTGTATCACAAAATGTACAGATGCTTTCAGTATGAATTGGCCAGCACTCAATGTACACCTGCATTTGCTCCACCAACGTCATCATGAGATGCCCGAGGCAGATGACAAACTAGAATGATAGTGAGCTATGGCTGGAGAATGCATTGTGTTGTTACACCCATCTCACCCAGTTAAGACAAAAAAATAACTGTTGAATTGTAATATCCTGTATTTGTAAGTGAGGTTTTGCTCATACAGTATACATTGCAGGCATCTAATATTCAGAGGATATATCACTGCAAACAGTGTGTCTACTGTCTGGTATAATCTGATGCCTGCTGGGACACACAGGTCATTTCTGAATAACTTTGTGTAATCTGGGGTAGGCTTATTACTGCTAGTAGCTGATCTTTTGAATTCATCTGTCACATCACCATGTCAGAGCCAACAGATGTCTATCAAAATGTGGTGGCACACTAATACCTCAACATTTTCTCATTTCAAAATCCTAGAAATTTCTGTATATAAGCTATTGTAGTATTGTGGTGATGTGTTTTTTTCCCCAGAGTTAAAACGTTGCTTCCTCAGTTGTTTGTGGAATGTGAAACCTGTCTGCATGACAGAGCCCTTTTCTACCAGGAAGTAATCAAACTTTGTCTATACACGTACTGGATGCTTTCTATAAAATTATATAAAAAGTAATTTATGGTGCTGTTTGATTGCTGCTACACTACCCCGTTAATACAAGGAGAGTAAACAGTTTTTGACCGCAGTGAAAATGTAGTTTTTGAAAGGCTAAATGCCAACAAATATGGACTGAAGCAGAATATGTTGCTAGATAGAAACACGTTGTGAATTTTGGAAATTATTATATCTATCTTTTTTTCAATACATTTTGGATTTTGGACTGAGGCAATTACAGAGACGGACTGAGCGGCCCTCCCTACACTTTGAGAACCACTAGGTTATAACAACAATACGTCGTTGCTGTTTTTCCTGAAAGGGACTATTTGTAACTTTCAGAATTGCTTGTTAACAGCGACACCTGTGGCCGTGAAATCAACAAAAGTCAGCGTCGAGCTCGCGCTTGCTCGCTCTAAATATACCTGAACGAGCATCGCTCAAAACAGTGAGGCGACACACATCAGCTAAAACCACAATATCACTCTATATTTCAGCTGCTTGGCAGTAATGTTAGCTGACCAGACGAAGGTCTCTCCATGAACATGATTTAGATCTGATCTTAGTGTTGGCTTTTCCTGCCTCAGCGCAGGCTGATGCAGCGGGGCTCTGCAGAGTGTCCTCCTGCTCTCTCTGCCCGCAGCCGGAGAGAGCAGGGAGACACCGGCTCCCGGTCGGTAACGAGACGATAACGTTACTCGCTGAGGAGCTCCGTCACTTCACAAGACACGGGGAACCTCTGTTGGTCTGGAGGAGCTGCAGCAGTTATTTCTGCACAAATGTCCACTGAACATTCACTAGATATTCTCAGAGCTAAACTAACTCTTCTGCAGTGTGGAGTGAGCGCGTGTTCACGTCTAGAGGTGGAGCGAGCTGAGCGAGAACGCGTGTGCTGTCTGAATGAAGGCAGGCAGGCAGAGGAGGAGAGGCAGCGGCCACACACGAATGCGCATATGCGAGCGCGCATGTGTGGCGACCCGCTACATTTATATGCTTAAAAAGGTACAAACAGTCCCTTTAACTTTAATGCAAGAATTTAATCATACAGTATTTGACCTGTGGAGTTCCTTTTCTATCACACTGAGTCATGTTATACTAAACAGCTATGGCATTAAAAAATGACCATCTGTCCTCTGGATTTACATCTCCTTAGCAGCATATTAATTATTATTTAGCGACAAGATGGACTGATGAACAAAAGCGTTCTTCAGCCTGATGCAATTAAATGGAAGGACTCTAAATCACCTCTTGGAGGGCAGAAGTTGATATTCCCCATTTAAAACACGCGAGGGATCAGAAGAGATGCTGTGGGCAAGTCTGATCATGCTCTTCTTATGAGCTGCATCACCATTTATTTTTAAACTGCAGATAACTAGAGCGCGACCTGCGTATTATTGGGGTTAGTTGGTGTTTTAACAAGTAAATAAGTCATTAAACATTTTAGACACATGCAAATTATTTCCTATGCAGTGTGTTCTCTTTAAAAGACTTTCACAGACCCCAGTAAAAATAATAAGAAAAAAAAAAAAAATCTGCAAAATCCTTTTAATGTCATAATGAAGGAATCTGTACTGATGTTGTTAATGTTAATTATTATTATGTTAACTAGAGGAGAAGAGAGGAGGAGCAGGCTTGACATTTATCAAAGACAGTGCAGCTGTGGTTCATTTTTTAAACACTAGATGACAGTAATACATTTCAGAGAAGGAAAAAAAAGGGAGTGAGAGGCAGCAAGCAGGAAAGAGGGGAAGGGGATGGGAGTGAGGGAGGAAAGGAGGGGAGGAAGGGACAGAGAGGCACAAGGAAAAGGTACTCAGAGAGACTGAAAATAAAAGGGGACATAAAAGAGATGGATAAAAAGACAAGGAGTCTAGGCGGAGAAGTGTGTTAAAAGCAAAGAAATGGAAGAAGGAAAAAGTGCGTCAGATAGAAAAAGGGGTGGGTAGACAACTATCTGTGTGGGATGTAAGGGAAACAGGATGAAGAGGGTTTTTTTAGGGGGGTGGGGACTTTAGTAGACAAGGAGACAGATTGCGAGATAAATGAATGGCGACAGAGACAAGAGCGGATCTGTACTGTGAGGGCAGAAGATAGAGGAGATATCAGACTCACTAATATTTTAAGTCAGATTCTGGGTGTCCTGCGGTCATCAAAGAAACAAATTAACTTCAATTCTCCACTGTCTGTTTTATCTGATCTCTTACTCCGTCTCCTCCTACTCTCTTTCTCTCTCGATTTCTTCCCCCCTCTGTCATCTTTCATCTTTCCCTCCCTCAACAAGATCTTGTAGGAATTCAAATTTAAAAAGTTGCCTGGAAATCTAAGTTACACTTACAGGCTTGTTAAGTCTTTACAGCGTGTTGTAATCTATAAAGCATCCGCAGGACATCACCAGCCTATGATGCCACACTGTAACACCAAAGCTCTGAAGTGGCAACAACTGGACTTGACACTTGGACACTTTGTCAATTCTTTAACACCATGTGACATGTAATGCAACGCCGGGGGTCGTGTCCAGTTGCAGCTGGTTGAGCCTTGATGCAATAAAACTGGACAACGTCTAGAAGAAGTGCAGGATGCAATGACATGAATCAAATTTGTATTGTTGTATTCTAAGAGTCTACTGGCAATATGCTCTCTGTTAAACTTTATTAAGGGGGATGGAGCCGCTAAACAAATCTGACAAACAATTGCTTTCCTCTCTGCTGATCACATTTTATAGAGGCAGACATTTTCATGCTCTGAATCCATTAAAGGGAAAGGTCGACATTTTGTGAAATACGTGACGGCCAAAAACCAAGATGGCGACGGCCAAAATGTCGAACTCGAAGCTTCAAAACGGCAGTCCACAAACCAGTGGATGACATCACGGTGACTACGTCCACTTCTTATATACAGTTCATGATTATGTTTTAGCTGTTTCCCTTTGTTTCCAGTCTTTATGCTAAGGTGAGCTAAACAGACAGTCAGATATGACGGATTTCGATTTTGTTATCTGACTCTCGGCAAGAAATCAAATAAGCTAATTTCCAAAATGTCTAAGTACTTCATCTTTTTTTTTTTCACAATCATTAGGAAAATTTGATTTTTTTTTATACTTTTGATTGACTTGATTTAAAGGGACTGTTTGTAAGAATCAGAAATGCTTGTTAACAGCGACACCTGTGGCCGTTAAGTCAACGAAAGTCAGCGTCGGACTCGCGCTTGCTCGCTCTAAATAGACATGAACGAGCATCGCTCAAATCAGTGAGCCGACACACGTCAGCTAAAACCACAATATCACTCTATATTTCACCTGCTTGGCAGTAATGTTAGCTGACCAGATGAAGGTCTCTCCATGAATCACTGCTGATCCTAGTGCTGGCTTTTCCTGCTTCAGGAAGAGAAACATTCTCTCTGGCTCCGACCGCAGCCAGAGAGAACAGGGAAGACACCGGCACCCGGTCGGAGATGGTAACGTTTCTGGCAGTGGAGCCCCGTCACTTCACAAGACACGGAAAACCTCTGTTGGTCTGGAGGAGCTGCAGCATTTATTTCTTCACAAACGTCCACTATACATTCACTAGATATTCTCAGAGCTACTAACTCTTTTTGCAGGTAACGTACCAGTTGGTCATTAGTGTCAAACATTGGAAGCTATACTTCTATGTGTTCTGTACTTCTCTCAGCTCTACTTTCATTGGCAGGATTCATTGCATCGATAAAAACGTGCTGCCAACATTGTGCTGCGCCCGGTGTGTGCTCAAACAAAAAAAGCAACACTCTCTCTGGCGATTAGCTTCAGATCTTATCAGGAAGCCTCGCTGCATGGAGGGTTCAAATACTGTGGGGCGTCTCCTGTGCCTGCCACATGTGACTATGAGTCTCTCATGGCTCAGGATGAAACAGTCTGTTAAATGACAGAACAAAAAAAAAAGTGTCCTTGTGGAAATCACCACTGGAATCAGAACAAATTGTCAGCTGTGCTGTGGAACTCACACAGTTGGGCTCCTCATTGTGGTGATATTTAAGCATCCATCCATCCGTGTATCATTACCGGTCTGAATGGATAATAGCCTATTAGGGAGATGTTTTCCTCAAACTGTAGCAATTTAGGGTCAAAGCCTTTAAGAGCTTCCAATATACAGCTGTAGCAAAGAGGTAGGAGCATCAGAAGTGCTACAGAAGCCTTGTGGATGTTTCTGTGTGTGAGTGTGTGAACTGAGGGGAAGGGGTTTTCTGGCGCTACATTACAGGGTCATAGAGGTGGAATCACCTATCACATCTGTTTTGTGAAATAATGTTGATATGCCTCTGCAGGCAGCTTCAAATGAAATCCAAGCATCGTGAAGGCTATACTGGCCCTTACATCTGCTGTCAGCGCTCATCAGTTATTAATGTTACACCGCTGCTCTGTTTAACCTCCAGCATCACAACAGGTAATTTCAAACCCTGCTGTTCATTCATCTCAACAGCAAAGGGCTGATGGGACGATCGACCCCGTTGATAGTCGTCTAGCGGTTTGGCTCTCCAGCAAAGAGCGTGTGAAAACGTGCGTTAGAGTGCATGTGTTGATGCGGGAAGCTCAAGTTGATGCTTGATTTAGATGATTTCAGATGCAAGAAATATCTAAAAAAGCACATGCTGGCATACATTATGCACACACATGCATAATAGTAGGATATAATTCAGGTATGTTGATAAACTGGGTCATCAGTAATCTGTTTTCAAGGGTTGTCTTATGGCTAATAGTGTTTATACTTTAACTCCTGACACGAGTGGTGAACCAATATTAATATAGAGATATAAACTGTTTTCCTGTGCCCCTTCTGCTAGGGCGGTGAAGGCATTTCCCCTGCGGCGATAATGACTATCTCAACGGCGTGTTATTATTGCAATTCTTTTTTTTTATTATTGCAAATTACATTATTTATCCTGATTTTAGTGCTATATAAATAAGCTTTATTGTTAGGGTGTTAATGTTGCTTTTTAAATGACAAAGATGTTTTAAAATAAAATCCTTGTTTATTGTTAAATGCAGAACACAGATGGGCAATGAGGCGCAGCGTTATTTTCAACATGGACACTTTGATTACGGAATATCCGCAGAAGTTAAAATGTCGGCACAAGGTAGCATACTTGCTCCGGATGGAGCGATGGCTGAAGCATGTATGGGAGTGTGTGTTGACGATTGGTCTTTGTGGTATTTGTCCCGCCTCTATTGTGATTGGACGGCTGGGTAAAAAGTGACGAGTGCAGCGTTTCACCCAAAGTTAAACATTTAAACTCTCAGCGACCAGAAATGAGCACCAAAAGTGCAGCGCTCAGCGTAGCGCTTGTGGCGGTTGCTCGCCATACCCTGTGGTCGGCTTATCAGTAGCGTGGTATTGCAACATTGTGGTTATTGCGACAGCTCTACCACTCTGTCACTCCTCATACCAGTTGCTTCCAAGAGTTAACCAAGCCCTGCATTACTTTACTTCACAAAATTGTCGGGTAGTTTCAGACTCTGCTTGACGATCTGACAAGCATTTTACTTTAACCATTAGTCCTTAACCATATAGACGCGTGGCCACGGTGTGTGAGAGTGTATCATGACATGTGGAGTGTCAGACCGGAGCAACATATCAACTAAATGCGATAACTCCTCCAACACCGTAATATAAATGAAGGCGCCGTATGCTCAGTCATGGTGAGTCTGCACTTCCCACACAACAACATCAGTTTCCTCCCGGGAGAAACCTTTTGTGTCAGATCCACTCCACGCACCCATTTCTCATCAGGAAAGTGTGCTGCTTTTAAAAATGATTTTATTGGTCATGACTGAAACCAGTTTTCATCGCTTCTGATAATGTATTCCACCTAATCCCACCCTGTTACATACAGCTGTGCGATGTGCTGCTGGCTGCAGAATCACCAAAAGTCAGTCGAGGACACGGAGCTGCGTGTGTGTGCATTAATAATCTGCCTCCCTATGTCAGGCATATGGCTCTAAGTGAGTCTGTGTTGTTGTTGTTAGTGTGTGTGTGAGACTGAAATGATGTGATGTGGCAGTACGCTGATCCAAAAGACACACATGACACACTGTCACGACTCACACAGACTTTTTAAATTTGAGTTGTAAAAGTATTTCTTAAAAGTTTTTTTTTTTTTTATCCAAATAGGGAAATACTTTTATGTATATTTATACAGCCTCAGGTGGCTTTCTTTCAAAGCCATGATCATGAAACTCGCTTTTCATATAAATAGAAAATAAATAAAAGGAAAAGGTTAAAGTAAAGTAAAGGTTAGATAATGAAGTTACACGTTGTTTTTTTCCCACGACAGCAGTGATTTATCCAACTCTGTGACTTTCAACCTCTCTGTCAGCTTCCATCTATTTCCATTTCAATCATTCTGATGCACCGGCAGAACCATTACGCCTATCAAGTCATCTAGTAATAGCTTACACACACACACACACACACACACACACACACACACACACACTAACTTCTATTTTAGATGCACATTTCTGGCTGAAATGAAGATGTATGCTGATAGATAGAAGTTGTAGTGAACTTTTCCCACTATTTTTCAGCTGCAACATCCTGAATATCCCTCAGGGATGTTGATGGCTAAAACTGTTGCTGACCTTGATGTGTTGGTGGTTTGAGTTCACCCAGGTGCCTGTTACCTCCAGCTCTTATCTAACCAGTGAACTGTGGCTGCTGGTTTTCCCATTTCTTTCTTGCAACTTTAAACCTTGCAAAACTTATCCACAAAGCTGTGATCAACAAGTTTGACCAACAGTACAACCAGCGGGCTACCTCCGGGTCTGAGAAATGAAGCCAATGTCTAAGTGACTTAAATTTGCATTCTTTCTAACAGCCAGCAGGGGGCGACTCCTCTGGTTGCAAAAAGAAGTCTGATTGTATAGAAGTCTATGAGAAAATGAGCCTACTTCTCACTTGATTTATTACCTCAGTAAACATTGTAAATATGAGTTTATGGTCTCAATCACTAGTTCTAAGTCTTCTTCAATACAGCATGATGTTCATTTAGTAAATTATGGTCCCATTTAGAGTCAAATAGACCATAAAGCAGGTATGCTTTATGGCGTGGCTATCTTGTGATTGACAGGTCGCTACCACGGCGTTGTCCGGTCTGGGAGTTGTCTGTGTTTTCATCTTACAACTTTAACCCTTTCACAGTGTGTTTTAAATTCATGATAGTTAATTGGAACATTTTGCTCGCGTGAAAATGTCTTATTCAGCATTCGGTTGTACTTAGCTCCAATCTCTCGTGTCACTTCTGGTTGCAAAAAAAACATGGTGACAGCCAAAAGCCAAGATGGTGATGGCCAACTCAAAGCTTCAAGATGGCAGTCCACATACCAATGGGTGATGTCAAGGTGACAGTATATGAATAAGAATCACTCTTAATATGAATACAGCTGACTGCTGCCCATACAAATGTGCTTATATTAATACAGTAAACAAACAGAAGATGCTGAGATATGAGCAGCCCATTTTTATTTTTCTAATATGTGTGGGGACGAGCTAACCAATGTGTGTTGGGGTGTGGGCCTCAGCACTTAAGACACAGCATTCAGAGTTAATGCGCGCTAGTGCAACTGCAAAGCGGTAGATCTTGGACGCACGGCCTGTGTCCACATCTCCATGCACAGCTGCTATTTTGGTTCATGTAGCTGAAGCAGTGCAAAGTGCAAAAGAGCTGGGTAAAGTGGAATATAGATCGGAGGTGGTGATTCATAAATTTGCCCTCAGGCATTCACATCACATGGTCTAATAGCTCTGAAACAGCTGAGCCAATCACAGTGATGCATGACGACAACAGCTCAACACATGAAGGGATGCCTCGTTTTTTACAGTTAATTAGTACAATGATTAGAATATAAATGATAACACATTGTTTGTATGAGCGCATCAATGCGACGCTACACTTCAGTCATTATTCTACTGTATTCCAAGTTGGAATTGGTTGTATCATATCTTAAAATGTGACAGCATTTGCCTCGTAATGCATTTAAAGAATATAAAATGAACCGTTTTTGAATTTTTTTGGGGGAAAAATACTGGCTGTGACGCACAGGATTAATGAGCCCTGATAATCCCCCCCTGCTGCGGGGATTTCATGAGTTGAAGGAGAAGCTTTTCTCACAGTATAAAGAAGCTGTGGACAACAGATATTAAAAGAATCACTCTTAATTTATGGATAAATGCTGATTGATTTACAGACATTCCTGCCTTATCCACATTAAATGTTATTTTTATATGCAGATTTAAATGCATCCACTGGCCAGCGAGTGTTTAATTGTATTGGTTTACTTTTTTATAAAATCTAAGACCCAATTTTGACCCCCAAATACCCACAACTTGCTTTGCGCTACCTTATTTGAACGAACCTCCCACCCGGACACCATGCGCTCTGCACTGGATACCAAAATACCACCATCTTGGTCCAGACTGAGATATCTTAACAACTATTGCATGGATTGCTATAATATTTTGCACAGACATTCATGGTCCCCAGAGGATGAATCCTACTGATATTGGTGACCCCCTGACTTGAAGCTTTGTAGTGAAATGTCTTGACGTCTATTGGATGGATTGCTATGAAATTTGCATTTCCATGGAGCGTACAGGATGACCTTGGTGATCTGCTGAGCCACCAAAGTTTTCACTCATCCAGTGAAATAGATCGGTATTAGATTTTATACTGATATTCATGGCTGATCCTTTGACCTCTCCTCTAGCGCTACCCGGAGATTGACATTTGTGGTTCTGAGTTAAATTTCTTGACAGTTAAAGGATGGATTGCCATAAAATTTGGTACAAAGCCCCTCTGTGTGAATTGTAATAACTTTGGTGATCCCTTAAAGGTGCTCTACAGTATTCAGATCATTAATATAGCAGCAAACAACTATTTTCTATATAAAGATACAGAGGAGTAATGTCTACCTGAGCAGAGAATGAAGTCACTCTCCCTCTGTGCATTGTAATCCAAGCTTCTCTGTGCCTCTCCGTCCTTTGAGCACGTAGCCGGGCTGGTCGCATGTATGCTTTTAGTATATGTTCGTGCATGTGAGCGTGCCCCACTGTCCAGCTCACGGCCGCCGCTCTGCACTGCGCTCCAGCTTACGGCGGTTCCAGCTTATAACGCTGCACTGACCGACGGTGCTATTGCGGAATTGTAGCGCCCACCCTCCGGTTCCCCCTCAGGTAAACACTGTTAGCTCTGTCAGCAGTGTTGCTGTTGTTGTCACTGTTCATGCTGTTAGCACCGTTAGCTGTGGGCCGCATGCTCAACCGTCGCCATGTTAAGAGCCGTGTGGAGGCAATACATATGCTCCCAATAATGCATTTATCACCTTTAACTTGCATCTTCCAGTCAAAAGTTTAATACTTTGATATGGTTTATGACCAAAGTACTGCTCAAATGGGACAAATTCACATCAGCCTCAGCTGTCCTTTGTGTTTTTATGCTAATTAGCAAATGTTAGCGTGCCAACATGCGAAACTCTCTAGAAAGACTCTTAGTCTTGTTGCTTTCTTAAGGAGTAGCAATTTTCTCCTACTAAGAATCCGTAAATTAACAGCACATCTCTTTGAACGATGCATATAAGTACTCTTTCTGCAACAGCCACAGCAGTTACTTCTGTGGTATTTGCCTTTAACACGGTATAATAGTCTTTGCCAAGGTTTCTTTGAAAGTAGAAATTATTCGCTTGCTGGGTTAAATAAAGCTGAAATAAATAATTAACACGTCCCAGTGTTTGCATTGTTTCCTCTCTATTTAAATGCTTGTCTGCATTTCAGTGGTGGTAGTTCTGATTGTACCTCACCCTGTCTGTGGGTGGTTGGCACTATAAGACACAGAAAATAAAAGGAAAAGAAGATAGCTCTCCGCAGAATGTGCTGTACATGAGTAATCTGCTTTGACGAGTATCCTGGTGTGGGTTTTTCATAGAAATAAAATGAATGGATCTGTGTGGCAGGACAAAAGCCACGTTGAGGGATAGAGGGACAGAGAGAGCCAAAGAAAAGCCCCATTTAGAGGAGAAAGTGCTTGTTTCGGGATAAAATCCAAGTGAAAATGAAAGAGAAGATAAAATAGAGGGGAGAGCTAGGCAATCCGAGAGAGACACAGAGAAGGTCGAGTTAATGAAAGCACAGGGGAAAAGACAATAAAAAAAGAATGACAAAGAAAGAAAGTACATGTGTTTGTGTGGGAGCATCTCCAGCAACACGTGTTGGTTTGTTTATGTAATACAGGATGTGCCGTAAGAACTCCTCCACTCTTCATTCCTTTCCGTTCGCTCTCAGGTTATCCACCCTGACTTCCAAATGTAGGAAAAAAAATATACTGTAGGGAGCATGAAGCGATTTTAAGACGTCACCGTGCATTTCTCCTCATCTTTTTCTCATCCTCTCATCCTCCTCTCCATTATGCCCCCTGTAATTTATGTATTTCTTGCACTTTTCTCATCCTTTCCATTCCAGCTTCATTACGTCTTTACTTATTTTTCGTCCCTTCATTCCCCTCCAGTCGTTGCCCCCCTCGATGCTCCTGACAATTGAGTCCTCCCTCCTTTTCATCCCTCTTCCTCCATCATCTCCTTCTCATTTCTATCCTATGCCACACTTTCCCGTATCCCCACCACCCCCCTCAGAAGTCCTCCTCTCTTTCTTGTTCTGGTTCTTGTCTCCCTCTTTGCCCTGCTCTGTGCTCCTTCTTCCAGCTCCCTTCAGGCAGTTCATTCCCCGCTTGACCTTGGACACGCCGAACAGTCCACTGACACACTACAGTCCCTCTTGTCTCTCTCTAAATGAGGCCTCTCCCTTTCAGCGCACAATCTCTTCTCTACCCTATTTCCTTTTCTTGAATGTATCATTTAGGTCATAATTTAGAAATTACATGCATCACCAGCAACTATGAATTCTTTATAAGTGTACCCAAGTTGTCCAACTGGACACTGACTCTGTGATTGCAAGCAATTTCTCTCTTTTATCGTCTCTCTCCGTCCCTCTTCTTCCCTCATATTCTGCATCTTGTCTGCTCTCCAGATTCCCCTTTCCAGTAACACGTACATTAATAAATCTCAATCAAGCCAGTCCTCACATTATTCCTCATCCTTGTCCAAATTTCCACGCACGCAAGCACACCTTTTGAATTATGTATGCCTACATCAATAAATCCTTAGACACGTACAATTAAACTGCATCAACTCTATAATTCATGACCCCCCGTCCTCATTGGAAGGTTTTCACCTGTCAACCCGATTTGCCAGAGAAAAGCATGTTTCGCCGCACCACATGTCACACTGCCATGCGTGAATAAAGACACACTGAAACAAAGACAGAACACGTCCTGCAGCCAGCCTGATGAGCTGTTTGTGTGATGCCCCCCTGCTGCCAAGGAGCTTGAGTGCCAGCTTCAGTGATTGTGAAACCACACCCATGGAAACTCATTTTAAGAAAAAAATGTAGCAATCAAATGACAAGCTAAATGAGTTGTTGCTGCTACCAACATCAAGTGAAGTACATTCAAATGTAAGAAGATTCAAGCTACAGTAAAAATAAGTCTTAAAAATGGTCTTTCTTTTGTTTTTTGAGGCTTTAGGACATAGACTGTGTATAAGAAGTGGACGTAGTCGCTGTGATGTCACCCATTAGTTTGTGGATTGCCGTTTTGAAGCCTTGAGTATGGCATTTTGGTCGTCGCCGTCTTGGTTTTCGGCCATTGCCTTCTTGGCTTTTTGCAACCAGAAGTGACACAAGAAGGTGACCAAACACTGAATAAGACTTTTTTAGGCGACCACAATGTTACAATTAACTTTCGTGAACTGAAAACACACTGTGAAAGAGTTAAAGTTGTAAGACGAAAACAGACAACTCCCAGACCGGACAACGCCTTGGTAGCGACCTGTCAATCACAAGGTAGCCACGCTCTAAAGCATACCCTTTATGGTTTATTTTACTCTAAATGGGACCATAATATACTAAGTGAACATCATGCTGTATTGAAGAAGACTTGAAACTAGTGATTGAGACCATAAACTCATGTTTACAATGTTTACTGAGGCAATAAATCAAGTGAGAAGTAGGCTCATTTTCTCATAGACTTCTATACAATCAGACTTCTTTTTGCAACCAGAGGAGTCGCCCCCTGCTGGCTATTAGAAAGAATGCAAGTTTAAGGCACTTCCTCATTGGCTTTTTCAGACACAGTAGTTGTCCACTGCTTTAGGTTTTATTTTGGAGGAGGAATATTTTGAATTTCAAATTGCATTTATGTCGTTAATGGAACCACAGAGGGCTGGTGTGTTTGGACATATAATGTATACTAATGGCATATACCTGAATAAATACACCTATTTGCATGTTTGCAGGTGTGGGAAATTATATGCTGAACAAAAACAGCCTGGTATGGCAGGAAAAACATTAATTATGAGGATATTTGTGTTAAAATTCTATGCAATATTGAATAATAAACTAAAGGCTACATGCTGTAATCACAACTTTGGATAAGTTTCACAAAGTTATGCCAATTTCATAGTGACGATATAAATACTTATGAACTGCTTTTACATCCCAAATACACTTTAACCACAAACACTTTGTTCCTGCAAGAGAGTGGTGCCTGGGGGCAATGATAATGGTTGTTATTGTCTTGTTGTGGGATTTTAAATTCCACAGTTTAAACTTTTTTTTTTTTTTGTGAAATAATAAAAAAGACTATTTTTTTTTCTTTCCACTGAAGAACAAAGTCAGTGGAAAGACTTTTTTCCAAGAGTGTTTAGAGCATGTTGGTTCATGTCAGAGCCATGCTACGGGGGAATATCAATCGTTTTAAGAGCTCACAAGTCATTGCAGTGTAGGTCCAAACCATAGACTGTATATAACGATGAACGACATGACAGCTCACCAAAAGTGAAGCCAAAACATATTGATCGCCCCCTGGTGGCTGGCTGCAGTATAGGTCATAAAGCCTGCCCCCTCCATGTTAGCGGATGGGACATGAGCCAAACTAAAAAGTCAAAGTACATGTCAAATAAATTATTCCCAAAGATTGTTTCTGTCATTTTAGGTAGTTCTAAACACTATATATCTATAACACCGATGTACTATATGTCCAAGTGTTCATTTTTCTAATTAGTTTGCTTTTAATTCATTATTTGATGCTATAAAAAGGGGAATAGACATCATGATTGGCAACTGTGATTGACAGCTGTGATTGACAACTGGGATTGACAGCTGCTCTGAGTGAAGTAGTCGCGCAACTGGAGGCTCGAGAATTGTACGATAGAAGAGATGTAACTTTAATTTTCCATAACCGTCACAAGTCTGTGTAATAAAACGTGTCAAAATGATATATAGAGATATTATGGTTAGTTGTTGTGTCTTTCTAGCCAAACAGCTACCGTGGTCCTAACGTAGCAGCTAGGTTGCTCATGCTGCTCGACTTGTGATTGGCTTGGGCGAGTGTATGGGCTACTGCAGCTCCAGCTCCCCCAATCACTACTGCGCAGACTCTGGCTCCAAATTACATCAAAATCTCAAGATGGCAGTTCCTGTATCTGGGATATTTTAGCTTCAGTTTTGTACAGTGGGAGGAAGTGGAGACGCGCCGTCTGTCTATATAAACAGTTTATGGTTCAAACTGTTCTGGCTGGTTCTGGACCAATATTAAATTTGGTCATCGGTACAATGCGGTGCATATTGGTTTTCATCTCAAGTGCAGCCTGTGACCCAGTATTAATTAATATAAACAGCTCCTTTTCAATGAAACCACAGGAACAGGACTCTTTTGTCTGGTGTTATTAAAATGTGCAACCTGTCTCCTCTATTACCAAACTTATTACAATACTGAGAAATTGATAAGAGCATTCACACTCAAATGAGACTTTCCCAAATTACTTCTCAGTAGAGCTGTACAGTGCATTGGTGTGGCTTGACAGGGTAATCTTCTTTCTTTTTTTCTCGCTATAGGATATATTATTCATTATGACAAACTGTTTTGCCCCGGGCCAGATGAAAATTCCAACAGAATTCTGTGGTATTTGCCTTTAACTGAAGCTACTTAATGTTCAGTTTGCTATTTATCTTCATTGGGCTCGCTCAGCCTCTCCCCTGGGCGCTCTGGCTGCTGTCAGGTTATACAGTAAATCGTGACTGTGGTTTTAAATCCTCGCAATGGTCCCTGCAGCAAACGGCGGATTGAAACAAGCAGACTGCAGTCTTTCTAGAATCCATATCAGCTTCCCCCAAAACACTGCGTGATGGAACCATAATGCCGCCATAAAACAGCAACAGCTTTCAAATACTATTTAAGGCAATTCTCCTTTTCTCATTTTGTTCTGACACTCCAAACAGTCTAAACAACAGCCATCGTCTGCAAGGCAGCAGAATCAACAAGAGCAATCCCCACTGAAACTAGCCAAATGCCTGTGTAACTGAATGCAGAAATACATCTTCAAGGCTAGTCGTGTGTTGCATCAACAAGCTGAAACACAGTGTATTATCAGCTCATTTTAGCTGAACATTGCCCTTACCACAGATTGTTTGCCGATTTATATACTCAGTTTCTAAAGCTTATATAGACCTAAACATTAACTCTGAACTGAAACACAAAATAGATTCATTTAGCCACTCCAAGCAGTTTCTAAACCTCCCCACATCTCCATACTTTCTATCAGGAAATGAATCAAAAGAGCAAGAAAGAATCCCAGTGAATTATACACTTTAGCATTGTTTGCTGTTATGTTTGGTTGTTGGATTAAATCCATCACAGTCCACATCAACTTTATGACAAAATCCTTAGTCATTAATATTTATAATACTTCAAGTAGATTGAGGGGACTCAGCATAAAGTCTTCCATATCTGGAAAAGCAACCTCTTCATATAAATACAGCTGGCTCCCTGTTAAATCATCCTTCTTTCTCTGCGTCATTCTCTGCAGAACATGAGGCTGCACGGAACAACAACTTTAGTCATAAATAGGCAAAACTGTCTCACAAATCAAAAATTTTGGCTCAGGGGGCTTTACAATGTGTACATGATACGACGCCCTCTGTCCTTTACAGTACGACCCTCTCATCAGATAAGGAACAACCTCAGAAAGAGCTACAGAGGAGGGATCCCTTTTCCAGGACAGACATACGTTGTAGATGTTGTGTGTACAGAGACAACATAATGAAAATACGACATAGACAATCCAAAACCACCGTCAAGTGCAAAATCGTGGTAACGGCATTTGCATCGCTCAGAGGCCATCCTTAACCATGATAACACGACTTTAGGAGCAACAGAAGTCAGACGGTGGCTGGCGGTACCAAGGTTTTGTACTCTGCAGCTCACGTTACCGGAGTTTCACAAGCGTGTTGGAGAACTACCGTGGCCTTCAGGTAACATAAAATTACAAAAGACTCTGTCTAGAGCCAGTGTTTGGTTTGTCTGCTCTGGGCTACTGTAGAGACATGGTGGAGCAACATGGCAGACTCTGTGAAGAGGACCCGCTCCCTATATAGATATGAAGGGCTCATTCTAAGCTAATGAAAACACAACGATTCTTAGAGTCAAGTGATTATACACTAATAAAAATGAATATTATATTCCCTTTCTGCTAATAGATCCCCCGAAATGTTACACACTGTTCCTTTAAAGTGTATGGCTTTAACAAATTTTAAGCATCACCTCATGCTGGACATCTAATGCTGGCAATACGTTTTAAAACTGGTGAAATTACTATACCTCCAGACAGCCACTGATTGCTGTCCTGCATGTGTTTTAAGTTACATTTGTTGTTGCATTATAACAAAACTGATTAAGAACTGTTTTAACAACTCTTCCCTGGTGGTAATAGATTCTTCAGTCTAAAAATCTCCCTCCACTGTGTTCTACTGTTGTCCTTTCTTAACTAAACTATTTTCTAATCTCCGATGCTCTGAAGTTATTGGAAGGAGCACATTCTTTGTTTTAATTGTGACATTTAAGTAGTGTACAATCTTGATTTACATGGCCTCACTGACAACTATATTTAATGCATGAGAGGCACAAAACAACGTTATCACCTTTTTCACCACAGCTAAACATGTTTTCTTTCTGTACAAGTGGTGAATATTGTGTCTTCTTATTTAGTCATTTCAGTGATATTACACGTTTTGCACCTTTGACGGTGCGCATGTTTAATAGTTAGAACTGGGTCAGCTCCAGAGGCACTGTCCTTCAGGTCACCCAACACTCTCACCTCGCTGCTGAAGTGAAAAGAATTTCAATAAGTTGCTCAATTAAATAGGCTTATTTTTTTTATTCAATGTGTCATACCACACATTCTCTTGTCCTTGGCTGTGCTCGAAAAGTGTTTTTTGCTTTTAAAGGCTTCTAATGGAATGAAATGACCCGGAAGTATTTCAGAAGCAGCCATGATAAGAGCTGTTTGAATTCTCTAAATGTTAAGGAAAGGTGCTTCAATGCTTCCTTTCTTATCTCCTTTAGGATAGGACACACTGGACCATCCTTTACTAAAGGAAAGGAGAGAATAACAAATCCCACAATTCCTTGCGATCACAGCATTTAAAGCAACACCATTCAACCGTTCATGAAAACAAACGATATGCTTATCTTGCATATTATTTTCATATACTAATTGGGATTCATGTTGAGAAATATGAGTGGACAGTGACAACCATTTTGTTTCACTTTATTTCTATCTATTTCTTTCGAACTAGTAGCAAGTAAAAAAACAACAATAACAAATAAAATGAACAGTAAACATATAGCAAAGAAGTTATCATTATAAATAAATGTTACGTCCAAAAGGCAGCGCCTTTTGTAGTCCATCGTCGGAACATTGCAGTTTTATCACGGCAGAATAACACCCGCTGCCGTCGCATCATAAATACAGAGCCTAAGTGCAGCCGGATTCTCTTAACACCACAGTTGTCTTTTCCTAACCCCTTTTGAATTCTCCTTCACATCTTTCCTCGACCTCATGACATTTTTCATCAATGCCAAGCAAACTTTTGACTTTTTGACCGCAGCCCTTGGGTCATGTATGTAATCCTCCTCAGGATATCAGGACCACGAACAGCTCTGACCTGCTGCAAGTAATCCAGTCATCAACACAGCCCGGTAAAAAGAAACCCAGGCGCCAGAGGTGAGTGAGCCACATCTCCGGAGCTTTACTCAACCTTTTTTTGTTTCTTTCCCCACGTTTTCCAAGCACGACATCTTGTGTGCCTCTCTTCCCTCTCTCTCGTCAGCCCCTTGGCTTGCTCACCAGCTGGAGTCTGCAGCCCGAACATGCACCTCTGTGTTTCTTTTGTTAGCTTCCTCTTTGTCTGTTATAAACACTTCTGTGACAAAGCGTTGGCCTTCTGCTGTCCTGCCCCGTGCCACAACTTAACAGCCACATTAAACTGTTGATATTAATGGTAATGCCAGTCCTAGTTGTGTGCACTAGGACATGCATTATCATAATAGAATGATAGTTCACACAGGGTTATTCTATTACTGTGCCAGTCAACCGCAGAGTCTATTACTGCCTCCTAATTTGAGGTTCTTCGTCCTTTGGAGTCCACATTTGAAGAATGAATGCCTCATAAAGGCTCGACAAGGCTGCTTCACTCCAAATGCTGGTTCAATTGTAGCAGAAAAATACACCCGTTTGCCCGAATTCACAGAATGAAACCGGTGTATCCTTTATTCCTTTCAGTATAATGGTGTATTCAGCAAGTCCTTGTTATTTTTTGTTGGGAAATATCAGTGACAGTGACAAACAGCATTTACCTTCAAGTGGTAAATACATCACTTGAACTGGATCAGTGCCATAAACGCACAGTTTTTTTTTTCCCAGCATCTGAATACACTATTAATCGTGGGACATTACAGATAAAAGTAACATGGTAGTATTTTCCATTAATTTGGTGAAGTATCCTCACACAACGGTTCGTCTTACTCCTCATTTTTTAAATTTTTAATTTTAATTTGAATGTCCAGCAACAAATGTGTCAATTTCCGCTCCAGTTTTTTTTCAAAATAAACTTCCATCTTCACATGAAACAACTTAGTTAGGTTTAGGCAACAAAACTACTTAGTTCGGTTTAGGAAAACATTGTGGTTTGGGTTTAAATAACTATGGAAGTGGCGTAGTTACGTGACGAATAAATCAATGTTGACTTCTGGTTTCACAAAGGGTACGAACAGCTGTCTCCTGGGTGAAAGTCTGATGTTTTTTGACCCACCCAACCACCCCAACCTCCTTTCTAAACGCCATTTGTCACTCTTTATACTTCCTGGTCCACAAATACGTGGATTATGAATTGATTTTGTGGGATATATACAAATTACAGTGCATTACTATATATATGGTGTATGAGAACAGCCTGACTTGGTGCATTGTTTGCCAGTTGTTTTTCTCATGTGAAGGAACATGTCACACCTCTACTGTACACTAAAATAGTCTTGTACTGTCTAGAGTTTTACACTAACTTTGTCTACACTTTGAAGGCAACTAAGAAATGTATTTGGGCTGTGTCCTTTTGAAGAATGTAATCCCTGAATTGGGATGTTGCTTAAGGGAACGGGGTGTAACATTTAGGGGGATCTTTTGGCAGATTCACTGGCTCCAGATAGGGCCATTCACGTTTTCGCATCGGCCACCGAAACATATTCTCCAACAGTGCAACAGCACTACTTAGTTAGGTTTAGGCATCAAAACAACTGGGTTAGTTTTAGTAAAAAACATCATGGTTTGGCTTAAAATAACTATAGGACACGAAAAGCGGTCTCCTGGTGTAAAGTCATCCTGTGTTTGTTGGACCCATCCACCTTCCCACCAGCCTGCCAGTATTGGACTTTCTCACTTGTTATACTTGTTATATTATACCACGTAACTTTATTAACGGTCACTCGATATACTACGTCATCTGCTCTGCGTGACGCTCGTTGTATGTATTTGTGATACGTCAAAGACAAACGTAATCCACGACAAAATTTGTCTCCTTCCAAACATAATTGAGAATGAAGAACGGAATGTTTAGGAGACAGGGCTGCCAGATCCAACACACTGCACCTTTAAGTTGTTAAATTGGTTACATCATAGGCCTGTTATTGTTGTTTCCCAGGATTCAAGGTCAAGTCTCGTACAAACATACAGAAAGCAATGTGCTCATATTGTTCTATGTCTATGTGTGTGTAAATGTTATTGATGCGTACAGCTTTTGAATGTGTCTGTCCTGTCCAGAGAGCTTTGCGACGCAGCGCTGGACGGCACAACTGGCATTGGACAAACACTCATCCACACGGCATTGTTATTTAAACAGACATGTCGGCACGAGGAGGCATCATGCATTTCAAGTTGCTCCCTTGAGGGACAAACTCGTAACCTCTGGATTAATAACGCAAACAGACACGCATGCAGCTTGGCACACATGAGCGCATGCACAGGGAGGGACGTACGAATGTCCACACAATCCTAACTCCCAAACACACATTGGCATATAATCCAGATAACACATGCTGCTGATACAGAACATATGGAACGCGGACCGCAGACCTCCAGGGAAACCATAGCAACCACTGATTAAAGAATCTGCATTCTTAATTGAGCAGCTGTTTTCCCACAATTCACTGCCCTGTCAAATATTGAATATGATAAGCCAGCACAAATATGGTGACTAGCCAGCCCCATACTATAGTAATGCAGTAAAACTATTTAGTTTTTGTCTGTGTTTTTACTGGTCCGCTGCCCATAGGCAAGGACACATCTTCGCACTGTCCTCCAAACCAAGCTGTTGTGGTGCTGAATTAGTTCTGCTGCGGCGTTAAATTTATGATCAGATGGGAAGTCCAGTTTGGTCCACTGATTCTCACACAGAAAACTTATATGTATAAATTATCTAAGAGCTTGGATGATATAAATCATCTTTAATGCAGCAGCACAAATAAAACTAAGCACAGGTGGCAGGGCTATGGAAGTGAATGCAGATTGATTTAACCAGAGTGGCAGCCATCCAGCTATGGTAGGAGTTCCCAACCATACATACAGTACAGTGGGGCTGGGACGATACACCTATCTCCCGATTCGATACAATCACAATACTTGGGTGCCAATTTGATATGTATTGCGATTCTACAAGTATTGCAATTTGATATTATGATTTATTGCAATTTGTGTTAACTTTTTTAACACTAGACCATGTTAAAAGGTTGAATCATACACTTCTAAGGACTTTTAATTAGGAAAATATCTAAATGATACAGTAAACATGTTTGATTTTCAGCCTGTATGTAATCAGAGATGTCCTGAAGTCAAATATATCAGTCATTGTCAGACATTTTTTTCCAGCAACCCAAAAATCAAAGAATAAAGACATTTCCCTCACAAATTAATGGTATTTTCTTTTTAATGTATAAGGGACATGTAATGTTTTATATTTCTGGTGAATATAATGCAGTCAATCTCATTTCCATATATGTATTTTGTATATACAGTTCCCTTTGTTAACACCTTATTTTGAAAACCGGACGTACTCACACGTGTATACTTCCTGTAACTTTGCCAAGTCCGTCGCTAGCCCTACCGTCAGCTCCGTTCTCTTTATACATCCATGGTCAGCTCAATCGGGGCCGTTTGAATGCATTTAACATACATGTCAGTATATGGGTGCCCTACAGTTGTAGCGTCAGCCGATTTGACCACGGAAATGAGAGTGACGGCAAGCCTGACTGCACTTTACGATACGATAACGTTTTCTGTCCATGACAGAGTTAGCATGTAGCTCTAGCCATGATGTCTAGCTCTGCTTTTCCTGGCAATGTGTGAAACCCAAAGTGTTTCCATACTTTACTGTATGTGTAGTGTTTACCACCAAATTTAACATGTGAGGGTGCAGGTAGTATCCACGTGGACCCTCCACCGTTTTGTACTTTCTCATTGTGGACGTCTGCGATTTGTTTTGGTGACGGATACGGAATGACGTCACGTTACTCAGACTACAACAATAAAAGCAGTAACTTCGTTCTACTTCCGCATAGACTGAAATGAAGCAAATATATCGATTCTGGCATTAAAAAAATCCATTTAAAAAACATAACCAAACAAATTGTGATACATAGGTGAATTTATTTTTTCCCCACCCCTACTGTACAGGATACCTTCCACTTTTTTAATGCTTTTCTGGCAAATGGCTGCATGTGTACGCTTAAACCACAGGTCCAGTTTTCAAACTGTGCTTTACAAAGGTGTAACAGATCGCAGGGCCTCTTCCTGGCAGTGGATGAAGGTGCTACAGTAGCTGTTTGTTTCTGCATGAGCTGCTGGAAGAATCGCATCATCACACTGCAGTCCCCCACCTGGCAGTCGATGAGAGCGCTGCCCTTACGACACAAAGCACAATAGGTGCTGACCGAAGTCTCATCCTCTTTTACCCTTGTGCCGTGTTGCCATCCTGGATACTGACACTGCTGTACCATAGCATCATCTCTTATATTGGCATCATCTCATGATAAGTTTTCCACCTCCAACTAAAGATTGGAGAGCTGCTGTCCTGAGTGGGAACAATTGAGTTCTTCAGTCAGAATTGGTGGAAAAATTCTTGGCAAAACAAGAAAGACATTGCAGAATGCTTTTTGCAATGCAATTTAAACGTAACATATGGAAAAACAACGACGGAGGTACAATTTAATTCACCACAAGCTAAACAGAAGTGAACTATAATGAGATGTTGACATTGACAACCCTGTGTTTTCACATGAGAATCTATTTTCTGTAGCCTGGGAACAAATGCATAGTAAAATCTGAAAGATGCTTTGAATCGACTTAAAAGGTTTCTTTTTGGCAAGAAAAGAAAAACAATATTAAAAATGTTGATTAATTACATTTTGAATGAGTTGGCTACCTTTCATAACATCTTGTTAGGGGAAACAATAGATGGAAAGTTGTTTGGGTTTTTGGTGCTAATTAGGTGTTCTTAGGCTATAACTCTCTGTGTGTGTGTGTGTGTGTGTGTGTGTGTGTGTGTGTGTGTGTGTGTGATGCTCTGGCCACACAAAGGTATTTCTTTGTTCATTTAATCAGGTGAAGGAGGTAATTTATTTGTTGGATTGGTGGCTCTAGAAACAAATGTGCAGTTGTACAAGGCAACTTGTTGCCCTGATTCTGTCTCCCACCTCCTCAGTAGTACAGTTAAATACATGTTGACAGAGCGACCGCAGAATGACATGCTAACATTCACACTGGGGGCTGTGAACCATGCAAGCGTGTAGTGGTTAAATCAACCAATTTCTGAGGTTTGGGAAATAGGGTATGATGTTGTGATACTCACTCAACCCCATTGGTAAATTCAAATTAGTACTGACGTATGAAGAGTAGTGTACTTAGTAGTAGTGTAAAGGGTAAAAAAAAAATTCTTTATCCGCTGCGGGGGTTGTAAAGGACAGAGGGTGTCATATTTGTGATTTGTGATATTAGCTATATGAATACAATTTACTTGACTATTACAAATTACCATTAAATACAGTAAGCGATTGCTTTTCACTCCTTCACCACCACCACCCGTTTTTTCGACCAAACTGTCAGTGACCGAGTTGCATTGTGGGTAATGTAGGCCCCACGTTTTGACTAGGAAGAAGAATTGCTAACACTTTATTTTACAGGTGCTCAAATTCGATGGTAATTAGGTGACAATTAGCAAGTAACCTATTTGTAAATTTTTTGGAGTTACTGCCAAATTACCCCAATATTTACCTCAAAATGTATTGAAAATGTTTTTATTATAAACATTATTTTCCGCTATTTCCCAATAGCTGGTCATTTATTTATTTTATTTATTTAATTTCCAGAAAAAGAATACTAAGTTAATTGATATGCTTTATTTCCATAGATAATAATTACCAAATAACTTATTTGAAATTTCTTAAAAAACTCCTTGAATCATCACATTAGCTACCAGGTTACATTTGTGTAGTCAATAAGTCACAAAATGATGAGATTAGTGCCTGATCAGAAGTATCTTCTGTTAGTTTTGGTTTTCCAACTCCGATGAAAAGCAGCGCACAGCCGCTTCTCAAGCCTAAGGGCCCTATTTTAATGATTATATGCTATTTAGCATATAATTATTAAATTATGTTTATAATAAAGTATTTTTTGATACATTTTGAGGTAAATATTGGAGTAATTTGGCAGTAATTCCAAAGAAATTTCAAATAGATTACTTGCTAATTATCACCTAATTTCCATGAAATTTGCAGACCTGTAAAATGAAGTGTTACCAGAAGAAGAATTCGTGGAATAAAAAAAAAGACTATCTTTGGTTCTGCTGCATTGATTTAGATATTTCTTTTTAACTGTCCATTGTGAGTCTGATAGTGTTGTACGAGTTCAGTGCTCAATCGCCGGTGTGCTCTTTTAAGTAAAAGCATCACTTTATATTCAATTCTTCCATCAGTGGAATCAACATCTCTGTGTCCGCTGTGTGATGCAGAAAACATGAATTGAAATTAGTTAACATAATGACATAAAACCTAATCTTAGATCACCCTAAAGTGAAAATAAGAGTACGTACAGTAAAAGCTTGACTGAATTCATAGTTCATATTTCATCTACCATGAAACAAAGATATATGCCTGAGACTTCGCTCTTTCAGGATCAGAAAATACTTTATTGATCTCTGGATGTAAATTGGGTAAATTCATTTGGTATGCAATTTGTAACAATATGATTCGTTGGTCCCAAGATATATAAAAGAGTGCAAAAAGTGTGACAAGATGCCCCAGTCTTCTATGTCACTAATCATTACTGAGATGATTAATATAAAGGTCATATTTGCTAACACAATGAAAATATATGTTGTCATTTGGAGGATATCTGTGCATATTTCGATACAAGAAAAAACTCTGCATTTAGAGAGAATTCGATTTCTTCTTAAAAACAAACTCAAGGAGTTTGACAAGATTTGGCACCCCTTAATCTCCTACCTAAAAGGCCAAAATAACTCAAAACCTACATGCAACATTAGGTAACACTCCTGAGGAGGGTTGAGGGCTGTACTCTGTGATGTGAAGACTATTTCTTCTGTAATCCACTATGTCTTAAGTAATCCACCTCACATATATTGAATACCGTGATGTTTTTTGTTGTTCGATGTATGTTTGTTTGCTTTAAAAATAAGGATGGATGCTTATCTGGATACCATATATAATACAAATATGTGAAACAAAACAATTTCAATAAACTAGGCCATGCATACATGTGATGTTATGTGAACATATCCTGCTGGGACGTTCAACATGACCAAGACAAGAAATAAAATAGCAAAAGGAAAGTGTGTTTCTGTTGCCAAGGCTCAGAGGATTCCTGGAGGAAAATTGAAGGTGGTGCATAAACATTACTGCTCCAGACACAGTGGAATACTGTTCATAGAAACTACAGTATACATACTGTATCCCATCGGAGGAAGATAAAAAGTGCAACTCCCTTCTCGCTATTTATTCATCCAAATCAACAGCATCTTCAAGGAGTGGTGGGCGAGATGTCATTTTTCACCGAGTTGACTGAGATTAAGGAAAGCTTTTTGTGTATTTAAAGACTATTATAATCAGTGCAGTTTCCATGGCAATACCTGCTTTAAAAAGAACTAGCATCAGGAGGCTGTCGACGCCGGGGTTAAGCACAAAGTTAACACACTAACTCATTAATCCTCCTTCATGAGACTCCTGATGATTGTAGTTTTTTAACGTTTTCCTTTGAGGACCTACTGTAAAAAAATAGAAAAAGAAAATAGATAAATTTAAACAGATTTCTGCCCACTGTGCTCTCTCTGAGGTGCTGTGGGGTTCAACAAACACACCAGAGTCCTATTATCTCAAATCTAATGGCCAACCACTGACTATGTATGTCAAGATAGTATGTCTTGCTATGGTAGAAACGAAACACACAGAGCCAATAGGTAAAAATGTACTAGTCTTTTTAGAAGGATTTGTAAAATCAACATAAAAACTCAAATGAAAAATGTCTATGTATGAAAATGCTTTGTATTTTACAGCAATCTAAACCATAGTTACACTGGGTGCACCGGGTGTGTACAGTAAAGGCATGGTCACACGTGTGAAATAAACATTTGCCTCCCATTCATTCCCATTCTAAGCTTCTTCTTTGCCTCCGGTTGCGAAGCAAATTCACATCTTTGCTTTCGTGTGGAGTTCAACTTTGGTGAACTTTCAGTTCGAAAATCGCCTCGGCAGGTAATGGTCGCTCACCTGCATTCGCATATGTGTGCCTTAACTTTTGAAGACCACTGTGCTCTTAAAATAATTTGTGCCAATCCATCTGGTAGGCTATGACAAGCTATTTCACTGAATAACTGAAAACCTATTGACAAGTCAGTCATCATTTGCCACAAATATAGCTAAAAGCACATGAAGCACATGTCAATTTCCACTTGAGTCTTTTCAAAAATAAAAACTACTTAGTTAGGTTTAGGAAAAGATCACAGTTTGGGTTAAAATGACTCTGGAAGTAGCGTAGTGTTGTTTTTTATCCACACTGACGTCCACCTGGCGTTTGTCGCTCTTTATATTTCCTGGTTCACAATTACGTGGAGTACATGCAAATTGATTTTGTGGGATATATATACAAATTACAGTGCATTTAAAGCCTCCACTTGTGTTTCCCTATCTTTCATTCGCTCTGCGTGAGACAGTATTCTCATTCTAATTAGGAAGGATTTCCATTTTTAGATGTAATTAAATAGATATAAATAATAAAAAAGAAGCCTCTTTTTTCTGCTTGGAATTGAGCCTCGGTGTTTCTTCTGCAGGATTCCCCCAAGACAGCAGTTCTTTATTCCTCATCACTGATGAAGACAACAGGGATGCTTCATCAAAATCAACCTCCCAGTCAAACACTTTTTTTGTTTTGCTGATGAAGTCACTGGACAGATAATTAGATGTTCCTGCTTCGGGAATTTAACACATTGAACACTTATTCTACGCTCAGCTTCGAGGATAACAAGGTTTTTCCCTCAAGTGACAGACTATCA